>JABUQX010133973.1:0-22500 GCA_015478945.1 Trachelipus rathkii
AAAAAAATGCTAAGTTTTCGTTTTTCGTTTTCGTCAACCTTAGCGCAAAATCGATAAAAAATGCTCATCAACGTAAGGAATTTCTTAATTCTGTAAGGTGTATTTTATAAAAATTTATTATATTACACAGAATGGACATTTTTACGTGGTGAGATTTTTTTTACGGATTTTGCTAAAGCGTTGACGAAAACGAACGCAAACGTGAGCATTTTTTTTAGCACAAATGCAAAAAACGAACACGGCTTTGTACAATGCAAGGACATAATTTTATTTTTTAGATAAGCAAATATAGATAAAATAAATATCTTATAAACTAATAGCAAAATAACAATAAACAAATGAAACATAAACAATTTAAGACAAAAAACTAATAATTATAAAAAAGTTACAAAAGTAACATTTTCCATTGCCTTTATTTTGTTAAAAGTGTGTAAAAAATTAGACATTTTGCTATATACTTTTATATTTACATTTGGTTTGGTTTTTCCTTAAGGAAATGATTTCTCCTGAGGCGCAATTCTATAAAAAATCATTTTCTCTTTATGATGTGAAGAACCTTTCTACTCGTCTGTTATCGTCAATTTTGGTGTCCTTTAGAAATGTCCCTGGAATGAATTTTTCAGCTATATTAGTTACGACATTCAGATAGATGTAGGGTATTCGTTATGTTGTACGATCATAAATGGCGGTTACATCACACTTTGAAAACATTAAAATCGGTACACAACGTTACTACTCTCACAATCCGAAACGCGCTTTCAGGAGAGAGAGCACGCAAGCTCAATTTCACAAGGCTTGTAGAAGTGATCTTAGAAACAGCTTGGATTGGAGGTGCATTTGTTATGTAATCTGGTCTTTAGAACTAATTTTAAGTTTTTTTCCCCTCGTTTTCTAATAGGAAAAGATGTTGATGTTCACTATGAGGCTTATCATTTTCCTTGTCATGAATGTATGTTAGCTTTATTATTATTATCTAATTAGTTTCATTAATAATTATACACTATATATATAATGATTACTTATTATTATTATTATTATTATCATTCATTGTTTATTATATTACAACAAAATAGAATATATAATAATAATAATTGAATAATGAATAAATAATAAGAATAATGCTAATAATAAATATGGAGGCAGATAAACGACATAATAATAATAATAATCATAATAATAATAAAATAATAATAATAATAATAACTAACTATGAGAAATTTTATTCCTTAATAATGGAAAAATAAAATAAAAGGAAATCGTGCAAAAATTTATTATTTTTTCTTTATATTATTTTTATTAAAAAAAATTTCCCTTTATCTTACGATACATAATAATAAATAATAATAACTAATAATTAAGTAATAATAATACCCAATACATACCATAATTAATAATTAATGAATAATAATAATACATAATAATAATAATATATAAACTTTAAAAAATTATAGTAATAATGGGAAAATGAAATGAAAATAATTTTCTTATTTATATTATTTTACAGTTTAATAAATTTATTTTTCTGCATTTAAATAATTTAAAATTAAAGTACGTAAAGGTTTTATTAATATTTATTCACTGAAGACGTTTTTATAATTATAACTGATTTTTAACAAACACAGTTTTTTCATAATGATTAACAATTTGTATTTATAATAAATTCTAATCGTAAATGTCATATTTCTATAATTTACTTATCTGTTCTTTTGATTATTCAGTGCCTTGAATTTGCACAGTTGGTCGTTATAATTGAAGAAAATTTTTCTTCAAAAAGTTTTATTTTTTAAAAAATTCAAATTATTTTTTTTTTTTTTTCTTATTGTTTAAATAAAAAATAAACCGACTCTTACCAGTGGCGAGGAGTCGTTTTTACTCGAGCCTCGAATCGCTTTTCTTTCTTCCTTGTTTTTTTTTACTAAAACCGACACAAGTTCATCGTCCCCTCCCCGAAATCAGCCAAAATTTATGAGGCCAAAAATTTTCATGCTCAATAGCCGTAAACGATGAAACGGTTAAAGCAGAAAATGAAGGTTATATATTTCTAAAAAAAAAGAAACTAATAACAAAAAAACTTTAAAGATTCATTATTTCCTTGGTCATCACATATTTCTATTGTGTTTAATGACCGATAAAATCTTTCAACGAAAAAATTTTAACAAATTTATTGGCTTAAAACATGAAAATAAACTCGGTCTGGAATGATACTCAAGGGAACAACTATTCTCATAAGTATAAATATTTCACGTTAAAAGATTCTACGAAGTCACCATATTGTCAAAAAAATTAGGTTTTTTCACCATTAGCCATTAAAAAGACTCGGTAAAAACATGGGATTGTAAGTAAAAAACGACCAAAATAGTATACCTACATACTATTATATATAGTAACGATATATATATATATAATATTTTCTTTCTTACATATAATATATAATATATATATAGATATATATATTATATAGTAATATATATAATATATATAATATATAATACTATATATATATGACTATGATATGGCTTTAAGGACGTTATTTTATGTGATTGGTCTATATTATATTTATGATAATATTAAACATATCTAGATATATATAATAATATGTATTATCATCATAGTAGCTATCATATAGTAGTAGTAATTATATATATATATTAGCTATAATATATAATATATCAGGGCGTATGCATAGGGTTCAGGCCAGGGTAGGTAGGGGCTACTTTCTTATCCTCACTCCACATATTCCTGAGTCTTTTTCAAACCTAAAATAACCTTGTAATAAATTTATTTACACATTGTTTATTATCATTATGAGAGAGAGAGAGAACAGACAAAAAAAAATTTTACAAGAAAGGGCAACTACATATCATAAATTAAATGAATTAAATTCATTGGAAGGTGCTTCGAACCCCTACTGGGGTTCTAAATTTGATGCCAGTTTAGCTATGGACGATGACATAAATCTAAAACTATATGATAAGTTATAGGACTAGGCAAGCGTCATACCTTGGTTGGCACGCAGCTCAACAAAATTACGAAACCAATTCGCTGGTAAACAATCCGAACAAATCGTGCTTTTAAGTTAAATTTTGAACTTCTCTATCACATGCAATCTCTCTGGAATTTGTCTGATCTCTAACTAAATTTACTATAAATATAGTATATATACCTATGATCTTATCAAAATATTAATAATTTACTAAAATATATATATAGTATATATCTATGTACTATACATTATATGATAGTATATATAGTCTACGCATAGTTTCTCCTGTGACGTGTCAAAAAGCATGGCAACAAACAGTTTTAAGTGTGAAATCCTTGACATTTTTACAAATGTTGCGTAATAATAAAAACCTGTCTCATTAAAATTAGCTCATAAATTCTTTTACTATATAAACTATAAATGAAAATAATAAGAGATAGATGAAAGCGCGTACACTGGTGTTTTGGTACTCCAATGTCGCCATAGGCTAAGTTTAGAACTTTTATATTGTACATGAATTCAAAAGCTTAAAGTCTTATTCTTCGTCAAAGAGTGGGATTACTATACTAAATGGCGATTATAGTTTGTACAAATTAATATATGTTGGTAGTTAGCGAATTAAGTGGTGAGGAGAGGTGGTAGTTTATCTATTTGTCTGTTTCATTTATATGTCTTGAGTCGTTGACGTTTATAAATATTTTTTTACTGCTATTTAGTTTATTATCATAGTTCGATGTAGTTATATTGCTTAGATAGGTAATTATCATTAATTTCAAGGGTTTTATTAATTCAGTTGAGGTTTGCGACTACGTAATGAAGTGCAGGGAGCAGGATTTATACAGGCTTCTAAAAGTAAATAGTAGTTAGGCAACCAACAGGTTTTATATTGTTTATGTGTTGTGAGCGGAATCCATGTATTAGAGAAGAGATATTGTCATGGGGTTACGGTAACTTGTAAAGTTCATATAGTCATATAGGTCATTGTATACAGTAAGAGTTAGCTCCTTAGAAAGAGACTTAGTATCTGGTGTAGAGGGTGGGACCATGGTTTATTATATTGTATTTGTAGCGAGTGTAGGGTTATGATGATAGCGGGAGTTGAGGGAATGGAGTGGTGATAGTACGCAGCGTATGAGCTCATACTACTTATCAGATTAGACAACTTAACCGAACAATAAGGGTGTGAATGAGGGAGAGTGAATAGTGCAAATAATAAATACCAGTAGATAATGTTGACGGTGAGGAGAGTACAACTCCAACCTGACTCTACTGTGTTGTTTGGGTGTTAGTAAAAAGGGGTGCAGATCGTGGAAGTTATTATTAGTTATGTTAATATCGTAGTATGGATAAGTGTTTAAGGTAATAAGAAAAGAGGTATGGTGAAGGTAGTATTATTATTGACTGATATCAGTATTTTTTGGTGTGTAATAAAGCGCGAAAAGAAAGGAATTTACGGGACAAGTAAGGTGTGAAAAGGACACACGGCATACTATATACTCAAAAGGGTATATGTAATGGGGTAGATGTGAGGGGTGGGGAGAATAGCGCGGTGAGGGTAAAGGGTGGGTGAGATACGGCCTGAGAGGGGGTTATAATGTAGGGATATACCTAGTGTTGACTGTAGTGAGATATATGAGGGGTGAAGTTAAGTAGCTCAAGGGGGCAATAGGTGATATATGATAGCCTGATAGATGAAATAGTGTAATAGTAGCAGGAGCGTGGTAGGGCGGTAAGGGGAGATGGAGTGGTGAATTGTAGGGTAATATGTGACGGAGAGTTACAAAGGTGAGGATGGGTGGGAAGGGGCAGACGTGGTGTGCGGTAGTAATTAGGCCTGGTGATTTAACATAAATAGTCAGAAAGGAAAGAATCGCATATCAATATATCAACTTCTCCTGGAAGAACACGGGCATGAGTATAGGATAAGGGGTGCATGCAGTCTGAGAAAGGTGTGAAATAGCTAAGATAATATATAGTACTACAGGTGCTAAAACTAGTATGTTATTCGATAATTAAAGTGCTCACTATTAGCTATTTAGAGAACCTATGCGTCGTAGCAGTACGATAAACTATAACCTATATGCCGACCTTTAACTGAAGGGCAATTACACACGCATAGATATTCATAAACTATAATACATAATGAACTATAAATACCTACATCAACCTTTTAACTATAAAACGTGCCTACCCGGTATACTACTAAATAATTAACTCATATTTTCACACTGAGGACCTATAACAAATTATTTAAAATACCATACATCACAAGCACTTACATGCATGGTGCAACAATATAATGAACATACCTATCACACACGTCTACCGTGGATATGTGGACTAAGATGTAACAACGGGCCATATAAACTACACAATATCACACTACTATACCTCTAACTAATACACCCTAGGTAACCTAGATCAACTCATGGACCTAAATAAACCTATCACAAGCCGGAGTGCACATAACTATAAATCATCTCATAATCAAGTATACCTACTACGGGACAGACTCCACATATCCTCAAACCCTAGTAACACTATACGTTAAGTACGCCTCAGTCACATATACCAGTCATACAAATAACTAGGGATCAGTAAGCTCCTAGAAATACCTACCGTTGCAATGATAAATGCCCCCTCATCAGACAGTACAGGAAACACAATTATAAGAAAAGACCAGTATAAAATGGAGATATGTAATAATAACGTGAAAGTGACACTGAACACTCAAATAAAGTTTTGAAGCCATAGAAAGTAAATAAATATATAGTATAAAAAGTGGAACATTACAGCTGCTTCACAATTTTACTATACAAAATCATTCAAAAGGCCTATACTCGACACCAACTGCGATGTTAGAACACAATCACCTACTAAAAAACATATATCCAACACATACTCATAACTCACCTCAAACAATGAAGTCCTATAACTAATGAATAGAAATCCACCTCCCAAAAACAAAATTAACGAACATGCTACCCGTTGTACTAAAACCCTGAGCAATACCCATAAAGTAACTATACGAATATAAAAATGCTACAGCGTCAATGAATAATAAAAACAAGACACCCGATAAAATTTATAATAGTTATATATAAATAGTCAAATAGAGACGAACGACATCGAAGATGAGAGGACCAAAGGAAACATGCAAAGTCAATCGACGATACAGACAACAGAAAACCAAATACAAATAAAAAGAAAAAAATAAGTGCGGAAAATGTAAAGGAAGAGTAACCAGAGAGAGAGAGACGAGAGAGCGACACAAGAGGGAAAAAGGTCGACCCGCAAGACCAGATCGGAATTTACAAGTGATACGTGATCGAGATAGTATGCAATGTCCATTAGAGAGACAGAATAATAGTTTGACAGTGGCTCTGATTATTCCTCACCTTTGAAGTTTAGAGTTAGGAAAACTGGGAAAAAGGATTGTATTTAGAACGAGAAATAGGAGAGAGGAGGATGAGAGACCGATGACGAGAGAGAGAAGAGTAAAATGGAGAGAAGAGAGGAAAGACTGAGAGTAGGGGTGAAAGGGATCGCTCGGTGATGAAGTGAAGAGGGATAGGAGAGAGAGAGCCTGGATGGGATGAGATAATGAGAGTGGGTAGAGAAGATAAGAGAGAAGTGAGAGAGAGAGAAAGAGATGGATTGGAGATATACTTTCTGGCCTTTAAGATAATAATTTCTGGACTTATCGTACGAGCTAGTGTACATCTCGGAGTCGTTTCTTATAAGATCTGCCGGACGATCCTGTAGAGTGTGTCTGACCCCGCCTTTGCGTACTGGCAATGAGATGTGTTGCGAAGCCCAGTACTTCAGGAAATCTGACTCTTAAAATGAGTCACTGCAAGAACTAAATCTCCTTCGTCCAAATAACTTAACCATACCCACCAAAACGATCAGACTAAAACAGACGCTAATCAACACTACCTGAACAGATACGAGAGCAATCCCATATTATAATTACTAACATAAATCACACTCTCTTTTCCAGATGCTTTCATGATGTCTGCTATGGACTGTATTCACTGTTACTGTTGAGACGATTCATGTGAAAGCCTAAATCCACGTTGGCTGGGTGATTGACTTAATGGGACCGAATTACAGTTGAGCCGAGGCAGCCAGGCCTAAGATAATCTATGATAGTCTTAACAACCAATTTCCCCTGATCAAGACAACCTACCCTGAGGTAGGGTAATGAAAACCCACATAACATTCATTGGGAGAGCGCGCCGAAGACTAACAGCGGTCGGCAACTAAGTAAAAGCTACACGAGTTAATCGAGCCTAGATTATTTGACTGATATAATTTATGATATCTAATAAATGATGGTGAGATTATATATATATATTATATATATATTATATGTATATATATATATATATTATTATTAGGATATAAGATATATATTATATATTTAATACCTAACTTACTAAACATATGGGCCCATGGTTTTAATATAATTATTGTATAAAAATAAATAGCGAAATCGAGAAAGAGAGAGAGAGAGAGAGAAGAGAGAGAGAGAATGATGAGAGAGAGAGAGGAGGAGGAGAGTAGAGAATAGTATCATCCTTCTTGCAGCCTGTCATTAAAGCCGAGCCTCTCATTCTTATTACAATTCACTACTGATAACATTATATAAACGAGAATAATTTCATTTGTTTTTTGAAACAAACGGCCAAAATAAATTATACTAAAAATTATTTCTATTTCTAAATGAGTATTTATTCTATCTACTTACAATATATCATTATATTTATATTAAAAAATAATAATATTTATTATATATTATAAATATAGGAAGATTATATATAATATATATTACTAATGGTTAAATTAACGAATAAATTAATTAAAAAAAAAATTTATTACAGTTTATATATGTATTAATCATTGTTAGTTAAATTGGAACTGCAGCGTTAATAAGTAGCTCATTACTTTATCTTTTTGAGACTGTTTTAATTTTATAAGTTTTGAAAATGTAAAAGGAAAATAAATTATTAGGTTTTCAGGGTTTATTGCTATGATTCAAACTGATTTATAAATAAATTTAAAGAAAAATCAACTACTTTAGTAATATAAATTATTTGAAAGATAATAAAAATCATTTGAATATTTTCGCTTCTCACTCTTTCACAAGTATCATCGAAAAAGAGATTAAAAACATAGAAGAAATTTATGTGATTTCATTAATAATTTTATTATGAGAATGTAACGTATAAGCTGGTCTACAGTTCTAGCAGTTGTATTGTAGGGAAAAAATATGATAAGCAAAAGATTCGCCAGAGTACGATATACTCATTTTCGACTCTCTATCCGGTGAAATCGTAAACGAAAAATAATATTATGTATTAAATTAAGGCATAGAAGGCGCATTTATTGTGAGAGTCATAACTCTCAATACGCTTGCGTCTTCCCTTTCTTTCAGTCCCCGCTCTTCTGTCCGCTCCGTCTGCTTTGCACTCAATCTGCGTTCGTCTCTTCTTATCTCGTCATGCTATTCTTTCAGTTGTAAATCATTTTCACTATCTTATCCTCTATTCGTATCCTATTAACCGCCTCAGATCTATCTATTATCTTAATCTATGCAACGGGTGGCAAATTGCATGATAACTGTCGTATTTGAAGGTCACAGGTTCTTCCTATTAACGAAAGATGATGCATGGAAGAATCTATAAATTTCACGACTTGTTAATGTTATCTTCCTGTTAGAATTGAAGAACACTATGTTATGAGATCAAAACGAGCCAATAAGCAAGATTACTCTTCTAAGTCCTGGATCTCCTATGAGAATCGGCTTACGAGCCTATCAATTTTCAGTTCAATTTCTAATATCTAGATTCTATAATAGCACTGCTCACGTATACATTTCTAGTTTGTGACACTTTATAGGTGGGTCAAGTATAGTGACCCGATAGACGGTTCGGTTTGATAAAAAGTTATAAAGAAAATGACGCCCTTACTAACCCTTACGAAACAAAGTAGGTTATATATCTTATATCATATGTGGAAACCCTGAAAAGGCCTTTTGCTTGATGTTTGCCGGTCCCCGATGGCCTGATTGCGGAGTATCATGGAAGATCGCACAGGTGTAGAATACCCAAACCAGTCGGGACGAATGGAACTGGTAGTCGGAGTGCAATGGTTGTCTGGACTATAAAATTTTAAACTCGCCCTTCAAGGTATTGTATTTTGAGATCTCGTTTAAAGTTATTACCCGATTTCATTGGATAATCCCTCCAAATACCCTTAATGTTCCTAATTATAATATCAAGTGTAGTTTTTAAACCTTCTTTACAAAATAAACTAAGTTTATTATAAAAATAGCATTTTATATTTACTGTTTTATGAGAAAAATTTCTGTGTTAAGCTTAGGCCCGTTATTGTCAGGCTTTGAGTCCATAAGTCTTTAATTGCAAATATGAATTACACTTTATTGAAAAATAACAAACATAGACCATCTTTTATTCAAGAATATGAGGAAACTGGTCTCAAGAGATACCACAATGAGGATAATTTTTTTTTAGAAATTAGATATCGTAATCGTTTTCGCGTGTGTTTTAGCAAAATATTAATTTTTTTAAGAATTTAAAACAATGTATAATATAATCTTTTTCTCTTTTTTGTTTCAAATGGATAAAAGCAAGTTAAAACAGAGCCATATTAACTCGGTCTTGTTTTTACGTCTAGTATATCTCTTATAGTGTTGAAAGTATAGCAATATGGTTGAAGTAACAAATATAGATATATATTAATATGATTATAATAATTGATAATATAATATCTAAGAGTAGTCATATCTTAGATTATTTAAAATATATTATATTATATTAAGATTAATATTATTATTATAATAAGATATTTATGATAATATATAACTTTTATATATATGTTAGTAATATAAATGTATATAATAACGTTTGCCTGACATCAGAGTTAATCTTCAAGGTAGCGCCATCTGATTTAGTATATAGTTATTTATAGAATATAGTAAGATAGTGCTATATATATCATATATATATTACTATTACTATTAATATTTATATTATATATTACTAGTATAGTAATATAGAATGAGCGTACTCCTAGGATACTCAGTGGATTAGTCTAAGATACAATATTCGCAAGTCATAAAAGCGAGGGTCACAGTGACGTTGCGGACAGTGAGTGTACTGACGATAAGATATAAAGCGTACGTAGCTGTCGTCAATGTACGCAGCGGGCTCACTACCGTATAAATCGTGAGTGGAGTACTATACTAACAGGGTAGTGTGATGGTTCTATTGAGTCTGAACATCTATATTGTGAGTGAATGCGCGCGAGTCGGCTCTCTCCTTTGTGCGGGCCGCACACAGAAGCCGTCTCATTTGATGTCCTGAGTGCTACAGTTCCGGCTCGAAGGTCATAATAAAAGTGACGAGAACGCTGATCTGGATGTTGAGTGAATACTGGAATTATGAATAATATAATTTGAAAATGATTAAAGTTTCATATCAGCGGGTGTAATAATTATTTATGTAATTATTTAATTGTAATTTATTATTATAATTATTATTAATTAGTGTGATTATATATATCTATATTGTATTTATATTATTATTTATTATATAATGATTTTATATATATTAATGTACTCAATGAAGTAATTTAATTGGAATAATATGTATTAATTGCAATATTAAGATTATTGATTGAATTATAATTATTTGCAGATATTATTATATTATATAGGTATACCAACTAACTGAACTAATTGCATGTATTATTATTATTATTATACAAAACTGAATTTAAAAATATTAGTTAATTCAGTTATATTGATTTTCTTGGGAAGTGTGATATCGCTCATCTTAATTCCATTAGTTATTGTTTAATTGATTATCTTGAAGGTATTATTATTAGTAGTTATTCAGTTCTCAGTGACTCGTCTCTACTTATTCACTTAGTTCGTGGCATTGATGGCGTCTTCCAATGTTTTCATATATTCTCATATCTATGATTTATTAGTTTTCTTTTATTATTAACCTTAAAGATGTAAAGGAATTTGGATCATACAATAGTTTTTTGCCTATTAAAATAAATTAGTTTATTTTATCCATGTTGATGTTTATTGAGTGTAATTATATATGGATTATTATCTGATAATTATTATGGATTTATATCTAGATTGTCCCTCAGCCATAAGATGAAGATTAAAAGAAACAAATCTTATATTTAATATGCAAAGTTAACAATTGTCCAATAAATTTTAACAATCAATTCACCGGAAGGTCAATGAAAGAAGCAAAGAATGAAGGATGTAAGGCACTTGGAAAGATATGTGCATTCAACCGTGAATCTTTTAAATTATGCTTTACTATTATATAGATCAGTCATATAAACTTCACGGTATATTATATACGTAGGCTTAGTCAGCTCAGTACTATATTAATATACTCCGCGGCATACAAATAATACGTACTGTTTGAAATTATATATACTAATAATTAAATATATAATTGAGTCCAAAATGTATGACGTTTTATACTAAAATCGCAGCTCGAAGGAATATATGAATTATATAAATATACATAATTATTAATATATATAAGTAACACTATATAAAAATTATCGACTAATTTATTACTAACTTATGCTTAGTCATTGAAGGCGTTTACTAAGTACTATAGCTGACTATAGCTTATTATAATAATACGCTGTAAATCAATTATAACGAATCAATCGGTTACTACTTACATATTTAAGCTATAGTTTATTTTATATACTCATTGCTTGCGACTGTCGATTTTACTCGACTTACATGATTATCAATATATCTACCACTATCGGACTATCATTGCGGTGTTTACCTTGACGGGGCGTTGATTAACGCTTATCTGAATTCATTTAGTCATCATTTAGCGTTCGTACCGCCTCAGCGACCGGTTATAATACGTCATACACCAAATATTTAAATAAACAAATATATGAAATCAAATTAGCTGTGTCTATCTGCCCACCGCTAGCTGTTAAGACCTTTAGCGAGAAGGCTTCGTGGGATTTAATAATGACGAGAACATTTTTGAGCTTCCAAATATGATAGACCCTGGACGCTATATATAAGGCTATAGAACCCCCATAGAAGCTAAAAATAGGATACCGCCTATTATAAGTTGAACATTTATGGACAATTGAATAATCATATAAGTTATATATTAATATATTATATGATATTTATATTATTAAAAGTATTATTTATGTAATTATCTTAGTTATTACTATATTATAGTATTTTTATATTTAGATCAGATATTAGGTGAACTCTTTATTTATATGTAGTATTATATTAATTAGTACTCGACTTAGTTATATTAGTATAATACTATTATACTTATTATTATTATTAATAATTATGTTATGTTATATATATATTATATAATATAATATCTAATATGATGATAATATTATTATAATTATTATATTTAATTATTTTAAATTATTAATTATATATTTATTATAATATTATACTCGTATATAATATAATATAAAATTTAGTTTATAATATATTATTTATAAATCTAGTTAATATTAGTATTTAATATAATTTAATTATATATTATATATATTAATAGTTAGATTAATATATGATTATGTAATAAAGTTTTTATTAATATAGATTAAAATTATATTATATATTTATTGATTAATAATTATTTTGTTTTAATTATTTTCTTGTATAATTTTATATATATTTAATGAATTATATAATCAATTATATTAGAATTTGACAGATATATATTATATTATAATAGATATTATTATAATTACTATATATAAGTTTATAGTATTATTAGTATTATATATATATATTATAAGTTATTATAGCTTTAATGTTCACCACAGCTTTCTGTAGCTATTATATATATTTATAATTATAATTATCTAGATTATTCAGATTATATAATAGGTATATATTTAACAGTAGTTAGTTAAGTTATATAGTATAATTATATAGATATATTATTATAATATTATATATGTTAGAAATGGTCATTCAAGATTTGCTCCATAAGTTCATCTACTTTTTCACATTCGCTTCATACACTTGCCTACTTTAGTGTGTAGTGTTCCTTCTCTCTAAATTCGATTTATTTCACTTGCTGTTCATAATGCGTGGCGCGTTTAATTATATTTCAGAATATGTACCACTGCTTAATCGTTATGAGGCCTCCGTCTCTCTAAAGGAGGCAAATCATGTAGATATATTTTTATATACTTCGCCTCATCGTGTATTACATCACCATGTCTCTGCTTTCACTTCAAGTTTGCATTTCGGCTGAAAGCTTCCTAGCTGAGTTCTAAACGCTAGTATAGGCCTAGTTTCTTCGTGCAATTCTATTTGAAAAAAACCTTGGCAACTCTGCAATATTTTTTTTTTATTTTTGTTATATTTCGAAGCATGGTGTGAGTAGCATATTATGCGTGATCTTATTACTTTTATCGTGAATCGAAGGCATGAAGTTAACGCCGGAACCGAAGTTCTCATTTCATACGTTCCTCTTCTCAAATATTATAGCTCAGGAAGTGCACTTCGCCTCTCTGTCTATCGGTATGGCGCTCTTATTTGTCTGTGCTTATCGAATAATACCCTTGCTTCACCTGATTGCCATATTATTAAATTAGTACTATAGTATACTACTTACTACTTATATCGACTATATTATATTATTAGTTAATTTATAATTATTATTTTTTTAATTATTTATTGATTATAATCTATATTATCAATTGATGGAGTGTAGTTGAGTGTCTTTTTTATATATTATGTGAGGTTGTGTGGACCTTATAATTTTATTTAATCATGTACATTAAATATATTAAGTTCTAATATATTATTAATAGTGTAAGGTGAAGTGGGAAGGTGGGTGGGTAATATATCATATATATGACACTTATTGATATGTTATAGTTCTGGGTTGTTATGAATATAAAGAGTATATTATACTTAATACTCACAGGTTTGTGTGAGATTATAAAAGATATCGATGGAAATAATCTTAAGCTCCATCGATAACGCGAGTATGAATAACCATCCACGTGCACGAGAATTGTTCCCACCGAATGATGTCATAAATGCACATTGTTGATAAGACAGAAGGAATTGTCACACCAAGACCAATTAAGAATATCACAATTTATTCTCACAGTTTGGTAACCAATTAAATTATTAAGATAATAATATGAATTGAGTTATGTAAGTTCCGGTCTTAGTCCTATATATGTGGTTTGCTCCTTTGCTTTTGCTTTGGTTATCGGAGGAGTTGTTGCTTCAATTTTTTTTGTCCCTTTTCTCAATGTGATATTATGCTTTAAGGAATGAACAAGAGGAAAGAAGCAGAATTCGTGACAAGAGGGTGTGAAAAGCATAATATTCATATCCAGAATAAGAAAAACATTTCCAGTATGGTATATACGTCTATATATATATATAGTAAAGAATATACATTAAGTATAAATATACCTGGGTATTAACACAAAAGTAAAATAATGTAAATGAAGGATGGGTGAGACGTAAAGAGGGAGAGCTGTTATAGTGGAGTTAGACAGAGCTAGAAGAACAATAGGATTAAAAACGAAGTAGATATAATAGAAGAATATATATAAAGTATACGATAATATAATAGATAGAGCTAATGATATAAGAACCAGAGTGGAGGTAACATAATTAATAGAAAGTATATAAGGAGAATAGGTGAAGAGGTACATAAGTTAAGTTGGTAGAGATACCGATAAGAGTACATATATATAGAGTACTGTATAATATATAGGTACACTATGAATATCCGAACGTACTCCACGTAATTAGTAAATTGTAGTATAGTCAGGCTAATTCTATATTTAACCTCAGGAGAAATATTACAACTATAACAAAGAAGATATACATACATACCACTATTATAACTATCACTATATTATTAATATGTGTGTGTGCACCCGAGACTAAATCAAACACACAGCGACCAACACACCCAACAAGTGTGGTAATGGAGGGACTCACGCTCGAAACATCGCATTAACTCTACGGGGAGGCTGTGGAGGCCTAAGTGGGAGTAGAGGAACGGGTACTTCTGGGTGTGTGTTTGTAGATATGAAAACAAAGGTTTGGTGGTGTGTGTGGTGTGTGTCAGAGTGTGGTAGAATGGCGTGTGGTGAGAATAGGAGGAGTGGAGCATGTTGCTGATTCGGAATGAGGATATGGAATCACTGATGGTTTCTTGCTCCATCTATGTTGCTTGGCTGGTTGTGGGTGTGTGGGTGGGTGTTGGTTGTTAGGCTTGTAGGTGTTAGGTGTAGGTTAGCGCTTTAGGTGTTAGGTGTAAGTGTTGTATGTGGATGTCTTATTGTGTTGTTATACGCAATTAGATAATAAGAAAACAGAACCAAATAAAATTCCGCCTCTAGTTCGAGTTTCATCATACAGTCTTCATTAACTTTTACTTTAATGTCTTCTGTATTATTCTCCTCTTCTCTCCGTTCTTTTTTTTCCTGTCAATTTTTCCATTTGGTTTTTTACTGACTCTATAAATTCTAGTCTTCTATTATTCTTCTTAATATCTTAAATTCTTCAATTACTTAAATTTTCCTGTCTTCTTATTTTGTGTCTTCTTTTCTCTTTCTCTCTACTTCTTTCTGTCTTTCTTTTCGCGCTTCTTCTTTTCTTCAATTTTCCTGCCTTTTTTTATTATCTTACTACTTTTTTTCGTCTCTTCCTTATTAGATTATATTAATTTTTTTAAATTTCCAAGAGAGACAAAATATGATAACATTTCAAAGAATGTAGATTAACGATTCCAGGACAAGATAATCACAAGAATGTTTGAGATCTGACACTTCTGTAAAGATAAGATTATTCGTTTGTTTAAAATTTATGAGATATATATATAGTGTTTTTAAATTAAAATTCTGTTTAAAAAAAAAATACACTATTAATAATTTAATAATAGTAATGGATATAATAATAAATTATGGATTTGACTAATATAATAATAATAAAAATAATAAATAATAATAATAACGTACATAATAATAATGGGAGATAATAAAATCTAATAATTATATAATGAATAATATTAAATAATAATAATAATAATACTAATAATTAATAATAATAAAATAATAGTATAATAAAGATAATAATAATAATAAATTAATAAGAATTTATATTTCAATAATTAATAAGAATAATAATAATAATAATCAAAATAATAATAATAATATAATAATATAAAGATTTAATAATATATAGATAATCATAATAAAAATAATCAATACATTATAATGTTAATTAATAAGAATAATAAATAAGAAGTATAATAAAAATAATAATAATAATAATAATTAATAATAATAAGAGATTAATAATAGAGATAACTAAATAATAATAAGTATATATATAGAGAGAGAATAGGATTAATAATATAAATAATAATAATAATATTAATGAATCTAACAAGCAAATATAATAGATCATTAATAATAATATAGATAAGTAATAATAGAAATAATGAATAATAACATAGAAATAATAATAATAATAATAATATGATAATAATCAATAATAATATATGATAACTAAATAATATAATAATAATTAATAAATGAATAATAATAATAATAATTAATATTAATAATTCAATAATATATAATAATGAATAATAATAATAATAAAAAAACAGAATAATAATTAGATTAATACTCACTATCTTTTAGTGTCACCTAGCACAGACTACACTACTACTACTACTGACTACTAAATATATAAGAACAATAAATAAAAATAAAGTAATAGATAATAATAAATGAATTAATGTAATGATATAAGCTTTTTGGATAATAGCTACTACTACTACTACTACTACTAAGTAATAATAATAATAATAATAATAAAATAATATATACTTCTGTAATAAATTGAATAATAATAATAATAATAATAATTATAATAATAATAAGAATAAGTAATCTAATCCAAATAATAATAATAATAATAGTTCGATAAAAGATGGAAATTCACAAAATAAATCTGTAGGTCTTTCAGACAGTTAAAAAATCTAAACGGTAAACTTTTTAAAAAAAGCAAGTATAATTGTGGAGTAAAAAATACACATTTTAATTGTGTTTGAATTTTTCCATGTCGGCAACCGATATAGAATGTACTAGAGGGCGCCTTTTGGCCTCTTGTGTCTATTTCTTCACTATTCTATTTGGAGGCCAGGAGCATGTTTTTTTTGTTATTTAGTTTAGTGCAGTTTAGACAAGCCTTCTTCTTATGAGCGTTAAACGCTTGCGCGCTAGAAACGCTTAATGATTTAGTCGATGATGAGAATGTGAGCGTTTAAAAAACTCGGCGCGCGGTTAAAAACGCTAATGAGATAGTCGGAACTGCTGTAGGTTATTGATGAGCGTTTTATAACACGCTGCGCGTTAAAAACGGCTAATTGAGATAGTCGATGGTAGTTATATTGGATGAGCGTTTATAAACCGCGTCCCGCGTTTAAAAAACGCTAATTGGAATGTCGATAGTGGAGTATATGGAATGAAGCGTTTAAAGCGCGCGGGCGCTAGAAACGCCTTCCTAATCGCTAATTGAATAGTCTGAACTGTGATAGTGATATGTTCGTATCTGACACGAGCGTTTGAAGCGTTTCATATATGGAACTGCAAATGTATGTACTTAGTATGTTGATTATTCAACCCAGCGTTTGCGAGGAGTTAAAAAGCGCCGATGCTAACACGCCGAGTTTTTTAGCTGTTCTATTGAGAATGGAGCCTTTAGGCCTAGATTATTTGTACATTTATTATTATTTTATGATGATTTCTGCTCTTTTGTATACATTTTGAATTTACGAATTACTATTTTTTTCACACACTTTTTTTTTTTCACGCATATCTCTAACATATCTTATTACTAAAATGGGAAACTACTCTATGTAATTTCTACCTAGGATTCTTGGATCCGGACTAGAGATCGAACCCTAGTCCGTCTGGAAAGCAAAACCCATGTCTGTGTTGTGTTGATTGGAACCAAGGTAGAAGCGTGAATATGGAATCTCGTGTTGGAGTGACAGAAAAAAAAATTAGTACAGTACTAATAAATTGCTGATTGTTTACGATATAGTACTATACAACCACAAATATATATAAATTATAGTATTAAACAACAACAAATATACTGCATTAAATGAATGTGTTGTATAACTATATTCATTATGAATACTATATACTATATAGTATCTGAACAAAGAGTGTTTAAATCATCTGTATATAGTAACATTAATATATAGTATTTGAACAAAAAGTGTTGAAATTATCTGAAAATAGTAACATAATAATAGCGTATTACTAGTTATTTGCTATATAGTATTGGATGAGAAGTGCTAGTGATAAATTCGACTAAAAATCGTAATCTTTACTATACAATTCAATCATTAACAATTAAATAAAATATAATAAGCAGTAGGGACCACAAATCCCACGGTATTTGTAAGTAGTAAGGTGCTATACAGGTGTTCCCCAAGTGTACTTAATTAAATACACTTGTTAAGTACCCTCCTTAAGTGTACTTAGTAATTTTTGTTTTTCTTCGAATTAGGTTTATTTCTGGGTGCGGTGGATCGATTCCTGAGGTTCCCGAATGACTTGAATCACAACTTGTTGCAATGGCTCCGGTGTTGCGGTGCTCTGGCTTCCTTACTTGTTAAGCACCCTCCTTAAGTGTACTTAATAAATTTTGTTATTCTTCGTATTAGGCTTATTTCTGGGTGAGGTGGATTGATTCCTGAGGTTCATGAGTGACGTGAGTAGTAATACCCGGAGTTCGTCGGCCAATGAAGGTCACGACGCTCTCTGAGAGTCCTTATCTGACGTCGTGTTTGATTACTGAAAACGGCGCTTTTGTTATCTTATTTCTCGGTAATTATCATTTTTATTTATTTATTTCATTTATTTATTTATTTATTTATTTATTTATTTATTTATTTATTTATTTTTATTATTATTATTATTATTATTATTATTATTTTATTATTATTATTATTATTATTATTATTATTATTATTATTATTATTATTATTATTATTATTATTATTATTTATTAATTATTATATTATTATTATTATTTATTATTATTTTATTATTTCATATATATATATATATAAAATATATACATATAATATTATATATATATATATATATATATATATATTATTATATATATTATTAATATTATTATATATATATATTATATTATATATATATATAATCATGGTTAGGATTATCGTATCGGGTTTAAAATTTGGAGGCGGCTTAGGTGGTGACTACCTCGTCGTTGACGAGTTACGTACCTGCGCCCCGCCGTAGGGGGCGGCATCTTTTCCAAAAAATTGAAATGGCCGTAGAAGGTTGAAATTTGGAGATGGTATAGATGAGGTATGAGTTAGTAGGATTCGGATCCTGAATCGGAATCCGGATCCTGCACTCGGTGTTGGCATCGCGCGTGGCGGTGCTGGTTTAGTAAATATTTGTAATAAAATACAATATTATGTCTTTATAATATGTGATTGACCCGTAGTATTCGAAAAATGATGGGTTATTAAGTTGTAAAGGGGTTGGAACCCCCTAAATGGGGGGTCCTCTGAAGAAATGGATGGGATGTATAGAATAGGAAGGCTGAAATTTTGGTAGTACATAGAAGAAGGAGAAAAGGAGTCTGAATCTGAAATGAGTTTTGAGTGGCAAGGCACGGTGCTGGCTCTGGTGCGGTGCGAGTTTAGTAAATATTTGTATAATAATTCAATATTGGTGTCCTTATATATGTTTATAAGTCATAGATCTCGAATATGGGTGTTTGAAGCTCCCCTTGCGGGGCGGGTTCCGTCAGCAGGCCCCTACCCGGAGCGAAACCGGCGTGTGCGCGCGCCCGCAGGCGCGATCCGGCGTGAAACCGTCGCGAGAACTCAAACGTGTTCTGATTTTTAGTTTTGTGAGTGAACTTTTTTGTATGTAACGTAAAAAATTTACGTTTTTACACACTCTAAAGCAGTAAATCAGCAGATCATTAAATCGAGCCACCCAACCCACCCTCCCCAACCCGATCTATGATCTATTGATCTATTGATTCAAGTCATATTTTGTATAACAACACAAAACTTTTATTTATTTTTGTTTTATTTGTTTAAATCATTTTTTTTACTAAATTTTTATTCTTTTCATGTTTATAACTTAAAAAATTTGTACTTTTACATACCTTAAAGCAGTAAATCAGTAAATCAAACTGCCCTCCCATAGCCCCTCCATTAGTATTGATCTATTGATTTATTGATCCAAGTCATATTTTGTATAAAACGTTTTATTTTATTTGTTTAAAAATATATTTTTTTACTAAAACTTTTATGTTTTACATAAACTAAATCAGATTTTTGTTTTATTTGTTTAAATCATTTTTGTTTTTGCTAAATTTTTTATTCTTTTCATGTTTATAACTTAAAAAATTTGTACTTTTACATACCGTAAGGCAGTAAATCAGTAAATCAAACCACCCTCCCTACCCTCCACCCCCCTCTGTCAGCCTTCCCATGATCTATTGATCTATTGATCTATTGTTTCATATCATATTTCGAGTATCATTTCGGATAAACATAACATAGAGTCAAGTTCTTTATACACTGACCAACGAATATATGCTAAAGTAACTAACATTGCATACAGAACGTAGCCTATTCACACTTTCTCAAACATATCTGTAAAATGTCATTGTTATTTTTACCTTAACATAGCACATATTTACAATTTATCATAACTACCTAATTATCATACAGACCAATGAATATATGCCAAGGTAACAAAGTTTTCACATCAATAAAGCTAACGTCACTTCTCATACCTAACACGACTCTAAGATTGTCCAACTGAACACATTGTCCTTTAGATCTATACCTCTTATTCCAGACCATAGTTTCACTACTATACATTAACACAGGTGACAACATACCCTTATATACCCTTATAATTCCTACAGTTACCCTTATCCCACTTACCCTTATATAAGGGTACTATTACTGCTCTCCTTCAATCCCTCGTAACTATGCCCTCCATAAAAGCTTCATGTAAGACCCTAGCGCACTCACGACTTAGTCCCTTTACATCCACCAAGGATTTAATTGCACCCAGCCACGTTCCTGCTATCACATTTCCACCTACAACCTCTGCATCATCCACATCCTTTTGCATCCACATATATCTAATATTTAAACTCAGACACTTCTTCCAGTTATTCACCATTCAACATAACTTCACACCGAAAACTGTCCTCACTCACAACCATAACCTTACTCTTATCTACGTTTACTTTCACATCCTTCCTTTTACACACTCTGCCAAATCTCTCTACCAATCCTCTCAAAATCTCTTTAGATTCCCCACCAAATCATTCGCATACAATAGGTAGGGCACCCTCCACTCTCTTCCATTCTCTATCATTTTAACACCTTCCCCTGCCACCCTCACCTCTAATTCTTTTATAATCCTATCCACATACAAACTGATAACAAGGAGACATAAACAAACCCTGCCATAATCACTCCGCTACTAATTTTAAGCCAATCACTTTAAACTCCAAATTTATTCTTAACCACGCTTCACTATCATCATACATACTTTTGATTCCATCAGAAGCCTACCACGCAACACCATAATATCTAACCCGTTGCATAAGCTTCCCTATTAATTCTAATCATACGCCTGTTGGCAAATCATTCACGCTAAATACAATTTATTCTTCTTCTCTCTTATTTTCTTAATCATTTGTTTCAATGTGAAGATTTGATCCAAACTTCCTCTACCACTTCTAAACGCATTTTGTTCTTCACCAATCAGTCCCTTAGTCACTCGACGCACTATTTCGATCAAAATACCAGCATATATCTTCCCTGCAACACTCAATAAACTAATCCCCTTATAATTCCTACAGTTACCCTTATCCCACTTACCCTTATAAGGGTACTATTATTGCTTCCTCCAATTTCCTTCGGAATATACCTCCATAAATGCTTATTGCAAACTTCAAAATAAATCATCACCATCTCGCGCCGTTTCTTAGATCATATTCACCAGTAATTTCATCTACACTTACAGATTTACCATTCTTCAACTTTCTCACTCTACCCATTACTTCATCCTTGGGTAGTAATATAAGGGTACTATTACTGCTCTCCTTCAATCCCTCGGAACTATACCCTCCATAAAAGTTTCGTTTCACAACTTCCAAATCCACTCAATCACCATCTCCCCCCCGTTCTTGATAATTTCACCAGTAATTTTATCTACACCTACATATTTACCATTCTTTAACTTTCTCGCTCTACCCATATACCTCTCCTTACAATGGACCTCAAATCCCCAAAATACCCTTCCTTCTTGCACCATGAAGCCCACACACATTCACAATCATTTCTTCATTACTGCCAATG
>JABUQX010133974.1:0-2500 GCA_015478945.1 Trachelipus rathkii
GTCTCTCTCTTTCTTACTCTCATGGCAAAATTCTCATCAACCCTAGATATCTTCATGGCTACCTTGCATGGAAGTTGCTCTTACGAAACTCCTCACAGATCGGCCGCCCACCTGGCCGGAACGGACCGATCACTATTAACTCCCTGTCCAAGGTGGTGGGGTTCAATCCTCCCGTAGGCCAGGGGTAGGGGGCCACAAAGAAGACATACCTCACAAAACCCAGCCGCACAATTCTCTCCTATCATGCACTTCTTCCTCGCCTCTGCCACACACCTTCTACATTTCTCCTCCCCTGCAAACATTCCTTATACTCTTAATCCACTGTATGTTCTTCCAATTCCCCAGCCGGTTGGTTCCCAACACACTCTCTGACGCCCTCTATAACATTCTCCCGCATTAACCAACCGGACTTATTTCATATCATCCTTCCCACATGACCAAACCACTCAACATACTTTCATTTATTCTCTCGTTTACGCCCTTCTTCTCTTCACACCACACAACTCTTCTAATAACATTTTCATTCCTCATTTTATCAAATTTCTTCTCACACTTTGGCACTCCCGCCAAAGATTGTCCATCTGAACAATTGAAATTTAGATCTATTACTTTCTTATATCCAGAGCATAACGTACTCAACTACTTATACAATAAAATAGAGTAACAACATACCTCATGCAAGACCCTATCAGCGCACTCAAGACTTAGTTCCCTTTACATTCACCAACAATTTAATTGCAACGCAGCCACCTTTCCTGCCCATTCACAATTCCTACTACCTCTGCACACTCCGTTTCCTTTCTCATCCCACATATACCCTAAATATTTAAAACTCAGACACTTTTCCCAGCTGCTCACCATCTAACAATACTTCACACTGAGGACTGTCCTCACTCACAACATAACTTACTCTTATCTACTGTTTTTCTTAATCCGTTTTCTACAAACCCCTCTCTACCTTATATCTACCACCACCACCACAATTGCGAACCGAAATTCTCTCCACTACATAAGCCTTCCTTCACATTCACCATACTCCATTATTTTCTTCAATTCCCACTGGTACAAACACAAAACCGAATATTAGATAACACGCATATAATAAGGTCAGGATCTACCACACCTCTTTATCTACTTCATTCATTCCATTGGCTCTTAATCATTCTCCTATTTTCTTAAAACATTCACCACACATATCTTTTTCCCTGACACACGCTCCGTGCAAATGGAACATGTCGGCCATTTAATTTGACCTTAAGCTTAGGGAATTTTCTCACCTCTGCTGGACATTTGGTACGACGCTCAAATCCTTACTAATATTTCTTATACCCTCCTTGCCTTACTCGAGGAGATATGGCCAATGGATATCCATTTCCCGATGTTAATGCTACTTATTAATTTGATTATTACCAATGAGATGAAGAGGTATAACCCATTGGCTCCGGATTCTACGGATAATTTGGATAACAGAAAGACCACCACAAATTCTCCCACCATAATGAAGATAAATTGAAAAGTAAAAAGGAAAGAAGGCCACCAAGAATAGATAATAACATATGTTTTAACCACCACGCACAAGACAAGACAAGAATGGACATTTAACCCGTACAAAGAAAAACACATGATACACCAAATGAAACGAAAGACTATAAGAAAGATAACAGTAACCGAATAATCACACACAATCAACAGGGACAAACAATGACCAATACCAACACAACAAACACCGAACACGCAAAGAAAAGTCAGTAAGAATTAAGAAAAGAAAGCAAAATAACAAGCACAAGAAAGAAAGAATGACAGAAAAAAGGGAAAAACCGAAAGAAAATAGACCAGACATAGAGCCAAATGAAAGAACCCAGATAAAGAAGAATGAAACAGAACGCATAAAGATATAGAAAGACACAGAGACACCCAAAATATAATGCAAAGATTAGCAAACCGATAAAGAAGAAATCGGAAAAGGTAAAAGAATACGAAGAAGAATCTGAAAAGGCTATACTTGACCTAACCGAACCCTCAAATAAGTTTCTCATCAATTTATAGGAGCCGTTCAAATAGGGTAAGAATAGTTGGATTCAAAAAATGAATAGCACTCCATAACCGAAAGTACCTAAACGACCATAAGGTTCTATAAGCACAATCAGAGTAAGATCACTCGGAAACGCACAATCGTCAGCAAGATAAAGACACCAAGCAATATAATCTTTCGGGCTACAAAGAAACTTAAAATAAAACATAAAATTCCCCATAAGTAATATTATTACATGAGCAGGGTTTCACACAATTTATGGAATGTGCACCTTCACACCAGTAATATAGTACTAATTACTGCGCTCTCCTCAACAATCACGACACTAGCGGGAAAACCTAAAAAGAACACAGAAAAAAGACACACCTCACAAATAAAAAAGACGGCTATATGTTGAAACAGAAGATCAACAAAGTTTTATGCAGGATGATACTAAAGATCAATACCTGACTAAACTGGAAAGAAAAG
>JABUQX010133974.1:7500-30000 GCA_015478945.1 Trachelipus rathkii
AAATTAAAGTGTTTAAGGAAAGCTTGGTTATAAGCGTGGACGATTTGGCCAACAAATATGAGATGATGATGATAAGTGGGAAGAAATTTCAAGGGATCGATTTCTATTTGAATTGGATTGACTTCTCCCAGAAAGAATGTAAAGATTTCAAAAGACAGTTTGCATTTCACGATAAAATAATTGAATATTACAGTAGGTGTGTTTCGAGAAGAGAATTATGTCAAACGGATGAATTCATTCGATGGGCAGAACTTACAGAGTCTGAGATAAAAGATTTTAAAAAACGTTTAGTGTTTATTGAACAAAGAAATGTATCTTCAGCATGTGCTTCTTTAATATTAGAAGGGAAATCTGAGTTTGTTGAGAAATTGCTCAGTTGGACCCAATTTTCAAAAGAGGAAGCCAAGGATTTTTATTTTATTTTGTTAGAAGATTTTGCTAAAAGGAAAACCAAGTTAGTTGATATAAAAAACTTTTTTAGTGAGTCTCCTTTATCAGAGGACGAGGAGGAAAAAAACTACAGGAAAATTTTCAGCTTAAAAACTGCTGACGTTATTGAATATTATGTGATAAAAAACAAGTGGGATGAGGTTGATGAAGTTTTAAATTCGCGTTTTTCATCCAAAAAGGAAATCTTCGAGTTCAAGAAAAAGTTTCCTTTAGAAATAAGTTGGTTATATTTTAAGCTGATTTTAGATAAGAGATTTGATGATGTCGACAAGTTCTTTACTTGGACGGGCATTCACGGCAGCCTAAAAAAGAGATTACTGAAAAATATCATATTTAATAGTCGAATTTACCAAATGGTTACAACAATGTTTATGGGAAGTGAGAACGAAATGGAGAGATTATTGAAATGGCTGTCTGCAAATGATTTATTATTGAACAAATGGAAAGAAAGTTTTTTGAATTGGTTTAATGAAAGCAAAGTTGAAGGAAGTTGCTTTTATTCTGATTGTGAATCGCAAATAGATATCAACTCATTTTGTTCTTCATGTGAACGTTACAGTCCATCTTCCAAAAATATTTCAGAATTCATTCGTTTGGTGGACGAACATGTCAATAAATGGAAAGGCAAACGGAAAAAGAAACTTGAAATTAACACAGAACAAACTAAGAGAAATCGTCATTGTTGACATAATTTTTTAAATTCCTGTTAGATCGGTTCAAAAAAAGGTTTTTTTTTTTTTTTTTTTTTTTTTTTTTTTTTTACTTAATCGCAAAAAGTCAGAATTCTTATGCATCGAATGTCTGACACTCTTTTGTTAGGTTCTAAAGTTAAATATTTTCATTTTTTTATTTAAAATTTTAAATTCTCTTATTTCAATTTGCTTTTATTTATTTTTTTTTAGCTTTAAATTTTATAAAGTTTTGTATATTTTATATACGTATGAAACTCTAATAAATGTAGAACTTGTTTAATTTTATTTTCCATGCACGTAAATTGTCACAGAAATTTTTTATTAAATTTCACCACATTTCTTATAATTATATACGGAAATAACTATCGACATTCACATGTTCAGTGGTTTAAAAACATGAAAAGTAGATTTTGGATTAAACCTCGGTCTGTGATCCTTGGTTTGAGTTTTGAGAGATCATCATTGGGCCTCCATTCAGTTCCCCATAGACTGGTTGGGTGCAAACCTGCTGCTCCGGATGCAGAACAGTTATGTAACCCACAACCATATCCCCCTCATAAAACCATATAATTTACTCCTTTTATGTACCATTCTTCTCGCTTGAATTACACTAAAATTTTTTTTTCCTTCGGACACACTATTACTGACTCTATGCACATTTTTCTTAGGTCTCCGTTTTGTCACTTCCCAACACAGACTTTGTACTAATTCCACACCAGTTTCTGTACTATATATTAATATCGGTAATTTTTTTTTTTTTTTTTTTTTTACAGTTAACCACCACTCACGGGGGGCCCTTTCCAGGATGGGGGCAGAAAATAAAAACAAGGACAAACGCCCACCAAATCCCCAGCCTAGCAAATCTCTCTCTCAGTGAGGCGCAGAACCGTGGGCTTTAAAGAGAGGAAAGATTAAATATAGTTGGAAAAACAGAAGAAGGCAAAAAAGAAACAGCAGTAGAAAGAAAGAGGCACCACAACGAACAAGTCTGGGGTTTCTCATACTCACGCAAAATTCATGCGAGAGCATGGCACCTTTGTATTGCGAGGGCGACGCAATGGAGGTGGAATACGACGGCCAACTCCCTGAGCATCTACCGCTGTAGTACCTATAGAAAAGAGATAGTGTACGCCAACGTCACGTCGCAGAGATAGAGGTCAAGAGAGTTTGAAAGTAGAAGATAGTTATTAGTCTTTTGTAATTAGACTCAACCCTATCCATAGAAGGGTGGAGCCGGAGCCCCCCCAAGATGTGAGAACAGTACATACAAGGGCGAATAAGGCCTTATATAACTGGAGCAACTGTGGCAGAGGAAAAAATTCCCGCAACCTGAACAGAATTCCCAGTTTCTTTGAGCCACTTAGCAATCATTGAAATATGAGGTTTCCAAGACATTTATTGTTTAATGCATAGACCAAGAAAGTTTATTTAATTAACAAATGAGACGTTAGAACCCCAGAAGAAATTGGAAAGTTGGCTGTTGTTTTTGAGAGGGAGATGTAGAGAAGTTGAGTTTATAAAGAGTTGATTTTACAAGGTTGCCGTGACCCCACCGGGAAATCCCATCCAGAACCGGCAAGGATAGAATCGGAAAGCTGAAGAACGAGAGGCCAACTCTAGAACAAAAGAGGGGCAGATTTTGAAGTGATGTAGAAGAGTGGAGGGTCGCAAGTCATCGCATAAGAGTGACAGAGTTGGAAGTACAGCTGAGGCGATGTTTGATGAAAGTAGATAAAGTTGTGAGATAGACGGAGGAAAGGAGGAAGAAGGTCGCTCCATCAAGAGTGCTGATATAGAGGCGATCGGAGAGAAACTAAGACAAGAGTAACAAAGAAAAGGAGAAAACCAAAGAAAGGGAGTTATAAAGCAGTGCAAACTCTGTCAAAAGCTTTGGGTATGTCAAACACCACCACAAGGGTGCCTATAGCTCTTAATGATAGTTGACCAAATATCAGTTAGAAAGGAAAGTATGTCACAGTTGAGCCTCGAGGACGAAAGCCATACTGATGATCTGAAAGAGGGAATGAGACTCCAGATGATCCAGAAAATGAGAGTTAAGGAAAGTTTCAAAGATCTTAGATAAGATACAAGTGAGAGCTATAGGGCGATAGTTAGAAGGATCAGAGCGGCTACCTTTTTTTTCGGGATCGGATGAACATGGTTGTGCTTCCATCTATGTGGAAATATTTCAGCTTTTCTGAATAGAGTAAAGTTGAACAATTGGGGCCAGGACCGAGGAACAGTCTTTTAAAACACGGGGAGGAAATGCACCGGGCCACTAGCCTTGCCTGAACGTTCATAGATTCAGGATCCAATGCACATCGATCACGTGTAATCACAGGTAAAGACATGGGAAACTAAGGGAGAAGGAGTAGGAGGAGGGATGCCATAATCGTCCAGTGACAGTCAGAAGAAAAAGGAGGCCGAAGAGATTGGCGTTTTCAGAAGGAAGTTAGCAACAGAAAGGTCAGAGAAAGTTAGTAGAGGCAAAGACTGATTTAAAAAAGTTGACTCCGCTGTTTTGGCAAGGGGCAGAATTTTATTGTAGAGAACCAAGCAGGTTTGCACCTTCTTTTAGTGAAACGTGCGCTTAGCCCTGTCGATAGTATCCGCAACGATTCGAGCAGAATGAAAATTGTAAGAGTATGAGGAATGAGAGTTTTTTCAATGCGCGCGATACGCAATGTCTCTTCCTTAATGGCGCGAGAACAAGCTTCATCGAACCATGGATTTTGGGGAGAAAAGATTAGTTTGAGATGGAATGAACCTGCTTCATCCCATCGGTGATTAAACGGCCCACCTTTTCAAGCGTGACCGAGGCATCCCCGGAGTCAAAGCAGGTTCATTCCAAAAGTAGTTAGCCAAAAAACAGCGCATTCCCTCCCCCAATTAGCCCGATTAAAGTGCCAGAAATTTACGTTTAGGGCATGGTGGAGCTTGCTGGAGAGAAAGTGTTATACTTAAGAACTACAATATAGTGGTTACCGATAAGCCGCAAAATGGTGTAATTAAAACGAAAAGTAGTTGTGGTGAAGCATAAGTCAAGCGTGTTTAAGAATTGGTTTGGGCGATCTGGAATAATTTGTAGGTTCCTTAATTAACTGTTCCAGATGGTTGAGAATACTGAATGTTTTTGCCTCCTCCCCGCCTGCATCAGTGTGGTGTACGTTGAAATCCCTAAATAGAGGACCTCAGTTTTATGGGAAGAAGTAACCGTCTCATGAGAGGGTTAAAAATATTCAAAATTGGAAAATCTGTTCCATTAAGGGACCAGTAGCAGAAACACATGATAAAGGAAGATGAATTTTATGCCATAAAACATCAAAATTAAAAGATTCAAGATTTTCTGAGAAGTTTACAGGAGTGATTTATGTTTATAGGCACAGACCCCACCATTCAGTAAAGAAATTGAAGAAAAAAGTTATAGTTAGGAGATATTAAGTTTATTTTTGAAAAGAATTCCTGGCCAGCTGGGTCTCAGACAATAATAAAATGTTAGGTTGAGAGTTAGAGAGGTGATATTTCCCACAGATTCGTGATTAGCACAGCAGGCCGCGAACGTTAGCAAAAGTCAATAGAAACCCCCGCCTTGCGTCACGACCCCCACTATTCTTTCGACCTGTCATTCGATCAAGCCGCTCGCACAAACAAACGACACAAGCTCTAATAGTTTAAAATTTACACGTTTACTCAATCCACACACACACACAAGCGATCGTGTACTAACAGTATAACTAAAACTAATGTTAGAAAAAAAAAAGTATCCCAAGGTGATGGTAAATTTGGGATATTTAGTTAAAACCTAAAAATAAACTTTACGTTTTCCAATGTCAATTAAAAGAAACACAAACAAAAATTTTAATAATATGTTAAATAATGTGTTTTTAAAAAATTTGCACGTTTACTCAATCCACACACACACACACACACATGCACCATCAAAATAGGAAAACATTATCAGATTTTTAAATAACTTTGCATTACAAAATTTATTTCAATAAGAAACTTCTTGTATTTTTATTTTACCAAACAATAGATGATATAAAGAGAGAGAGAGGACTATGGAGCAGGAACAAAAAATATTTTTTTAAAAGAAAATAGTTTTCATGTTTGTAAATGAAAAGAAAAGGAATTATTAAGCACTATATATATATATATATATATATATATAATTATATATATATTATAAACATATTTAAATATATTTAAATCCAGATAATCTATATGTATATATATATATATATATTATATATATATATATATTATATAGTAATATATATATATATATATGATAAATATATATATAGTACAGGGTTGTGTTAATGTCTCCTTGGTTATTCAATTTTGTATATGGATGGGATTTTGAAAATTCGAGGTGGGGGATGGCAGGAAATGGTGTTAGAATAATGCGAGATGAGTGAGGGTGCCCTACCTATTATATGCGGATGATTTGGTCTGTGTGGCGATGTAAAGAAAGTTTGAAAAGATTGGTAGAAAGGTTTTTTGCAGGGTATGTAAAGGAGGGGTTTTGAAAGTAAGTAAACGTAGATAAGAGTAAGGTTATGGTTGTTTAGTGAGGACAGTCCTCAGTGTATAGTTTATGTTAGATGGTGAGCAGCTGGAGCAAGTGTCTGAGTTTAAATATTGGGTATGTGTTGGATGAGAAGGAACGGTAGCAGAGTGTAGTAGGAAAGTTTGTGAATGGCAATGGGGAGGTTGCTGGGTGCAATAAATCGTTTGGTGCCATGTAAAAGGGACTAAGTTTTTAGTGCGCTAGGGGTCTTACATGGGGTATGTTGTTACCTGTGTTAATTGTATGGTAGTGAGACTATGGTCTGGAATAATGAAGTATAGATCTAAAGTTCAATGTGTTCAGATGGACAAATCTAGGAGCATGCTAGGTGTGAGGAAGAATTAATAAGATGAGGAATGAACTTATTAGGAAGTTGTGTGTGTGGTGAAGAAAGGGGTAAATGAGAGAATAAATGAAAGTATGTTGAGATGGTTTGGTCATGTGAAAAGGATGAATGATAGTCGGTTGGTTAGCGGATGTATAGTGGGTGAGTTGAGGGGGGGGGGGGGGGGGGGGGGGGGGGGGGGGGGGGGGGGGGGGGGGGGGGGGGGGGGGGGGGGGGGGTGTTGGAGAGTATTTGGTGGAGACCGAAGAGGAAGTGGATCGAGTCGGTGAACGAATGTTCCTGAAGGAGAGAAATGTGAGTTCGGCAGAGGCGAGAATAGGTGCATGATAGGAGAGAAGGGCGCGGTTTTTTGTATGGGGGCATGGTTTGTGGCCCACCTGGGCCAAGGGGATGAACCCTTGCATTGACGATTTACCATTGTGAGGGCCCGTCGCGGTCCCATGAAGCTCTAGGGTGGATTTTCTGTCTGTGACGATTTTCACTAATTAATGTACAGAGGGGGCGGTAAGCTGGCTTGTCTTTTGACATTTGTCAATATTTTCTCCTGCTTTTCTTTCGATGCTTGTAGCGCACCTTTCTCCCAGTCTTGGGGAAGAGGAAGGTAAAGAAAAGAAAGATTAATATATATATAATATATATAATATATATTATATATATAATATAATATATATTTATATATATATTATATATATATAATATATATATCTTATATATATATATATTATTATAAATATATATATATTATATTATATATATTTCTTTATTTACCTTCTATTTTTCCAAGAATGGAGTAAGGTGCGTGACGAGCATCGAAAAAGAAAAGCAGTAAGAACATGACAAAAGTCGAAAAGAAGGCCCAGTCTTACCGCCCCTCAGTACCATTAATTAGTGAGAAATTGTCGCAGTCAGAAAATCCACCCAAAAGCTTCATGGGACAGCGATGGAACCTCACTATGGTAGATCGTCAATGTAGGGTTATCCCTTGGCCAGGTGGGCCACAACCATACCCCCCTCACAAATCCCCCGCCATTCACTCCTGTTAATGCCTTTTCTTCTCGCCTCTACCAAACTCACATTTCTCTCCTTCAAACATTCGTTTACTGACTCAATCCACTTTTTCTTCGGTCATCCAGCCGGTCGATCCCAACGACTCGCACTAATACATCCGCTTAACCACCGACTATTAATTCATCCTTTCCATATGACCAACATACTTTCATTTATTCCTCTCATTTATCCTTTCTTCACACCACACAACTTCTCTAATAAGTTCATCTCATTTTAAAATTCTCTCACACCTACACTCCCCTAGATTGTCCATCTGACAACATTGACTTTAATAATATACTTTCTTATTCAGCCATAGTCTCACTACTAAACTAACACAGTGTAACAAATACTCTTGTAAGCCCTGCACACTCGAGACTTAGTCCCTTTACTTCACAACGATTTAATTGCACAGCTACCTTCCTGCCATTCACAACTTTCCTACTACACTCTGCATCATCCGTTTCCCTTCTCATCCAACATATACCCTAAATATTTAAACTCAGATACATGTTCCAGCTGCTCACCATCTAATTATAACTTCACACTGAGGAATGTCCTCACTCACAACCATAACCTTACCGTTATCTACGTTTACTTTCAGCCCTCCTTTTACCACACCCTGCAAATCTCTCTACCAATCCTCTCAAACTCTCTCAAGATTGCCACACAGAACTAAATCATCCGCATATAATAGGTGGGCACCCTCCACTCATCTCATTCTCCACAATTCTAACACCATTTCCTGCCATTCCCTCGAATTCTTTCATACCCCATCCATATACAAATTGATAACCAAGGAGACATTAACACACCCTGTCTCACTCCGCTATTAATCCTAAACCAATCCCATTGACACCATGTTATTCTTCACACACACCCTCAACTATCGTCATACATACTTTTGATTCCATTCAGAAGCCTACCCAACACCATATATCACTAACACCTGTTACATAATGCTTCCCTATTAACTCTATCATACGCCTGTTGCAAATCCATAAACCTAATACAATTTATTCTTCTTCTCCTCATTTTCTCATAATTTGTTTCAATGTAAAGATTAAATCCACACATCCTCTACCACTTCCTAAACGCACCTTTTCCTTCACCAATCAGTCCTTCAGTCACTCGCCGCACTCTTTCGAATGGACCAAAATACCAGCATATACCTTCCCTACAACCCTCAATAAACTTATTCCCTATAATTTCTACAGTTCCCCTTTTCTCCCTACCCTTATATAAGGGTACTATTACTCTCTCCTCCAATCCCTTGGAAACTATACCCCTCATAAACGCTTTATTACACACATCCAAATACTATCAATCACCAATAATCGCCTCCGTTCTGATCACTTTCCCAGTAATTTCATCTATACCTGCAGATTTACTATTCTCCAACTTTCTCACTTAACCCATTACCATCCTCCTTACTATAACCTCATCCCCAAAATGCCTATTTCTTCTTGCACCATCAAACCCACTCACATTCCTATCACCTCTTCATTACTGTTTATATTGTGCAGATTTTTCGAAAGTTTTCTTTCCACATCCCCTCACATCCATTTCATCAGTTACAAAAGCACCATCCCTATTCATTTTCTAAGCAGATTCCCTATTCTCATTCTTAATCTTTCGCGCTTCCTTCTAGAAGAGCTTCTTATATTCCCTTGTAAGTCCATTCATCCTCCTTCAAACTGTTCATTACCCTCTTGTTTCTCCTACGTAATACACACGGTAAGTTTTTTTTTCTTCCTCCTTGATATATTAGGAGGGAAATTTCCTTTTGAAACTTCATCAAATTTGCTTTTAGTACATTCACACGCTTCTTTTTTACTTTAACCGCTTGTCCACCTCTTCATTCCACTATTCACTGTTATCATTTTACTTCTACTTTAGCAACATCCCACACTCCTTTGCACTACTTACAATTGCCTTCCTTCATTTGCCCCCAGATTTGTTTAGTATCAACTTGTTCAACATTCAACCGATTTACAAGCGAGCGCTCTTACATACTTTACCTATTACTCTGTTCACTTAACTTCTCACTCTTAATTTTAACTACTTCCTTTCGTATCACCTTCATCATCCAAGCCCCCACTAACCTAATTTTACATAACCGATAATCCCATTCCTAAACCGCTCACTGATTTAACATCCAACACATAACTTCAACATCTCCTTCACAACACAAAATCAATGCATACTTTTCAACTTCGATACCATCTCTACCTACAGCAACTCTAGTATACTATGGATACTCTTGTGTTTTAAGAAAGTATTACTTAACACACATCCCTCTCTCTTCACAGAAATCAAATCAACCTTCCTACATTCTCATTTTCTCCCGCCACCCCAAAACCAACATGTTATACCATCCCTTTTTTGATCACGCTATCCAACCACCATTCAGGTCCCTAACACCTTTCAATCTGAAGCTCATAACTCACCCATCCGCCGAACATCTAATTCAGATTATCCAAAAAAATCTACTCTCTTCAAGGTTTCCCTCAGATGGTCACAACTCACAACCACACATACCTTGACCTTTTCAAATTAAATTTAAACGCATTAGAATTCCAGGGACTCACACACACAAAGCCTACCATAGCTTTGTACCACAGGTCCACTCATCAAAATTGCAACTCTTCTCTCACTCTCTCTTCCTTTCCACACCAGCACACCACTCATTTCACCAGCACACACTCATTTTCACCGTTTCCTTTCCATCTTCGTTTCAGTCACAGCGAGATCATATTTGCCTTTCTAATACATTCCATCACTCTCTTCTCTTCTCACTCAACATTTATTCCTCTGACATTCCCTGTACCCCATACGATTCATACAATTCGCCGAAATTTAGAAAGGGCCGTTTACGGCGATCAAGACCATCTCCGAGGCGTGCATCAGCATTCCCTAGCAAGAGATAGGTGGTAGTGGGGAGCCACCAACTACCACAGTCCCTTAGTAGCCTTCTACGACACGCAGGACATACGATGTGGGCAATTCTTTCTCCCCCACACACAGGGATATGAGTAGTAGGGATGTCTGTAGGTGTTAACTAGAAGAGAAGTGTGTACTTTAATCATGTGTATATATGTGGATAATTGTGGTTAGTCATATGTTGCCTGAAGGATGAGTGTGTAAAGAATAAGAACGCAAAAGAGAAAAGCGCACCATTAAATTATATATATATATAAATATATATATATATATATATATATATATATATATATATATATATATATATATATATATATATATATATATATATATATATATATATATATATATATAATATGTGTGTATTTTAATATATATATTATATATGAGGATCTGGGTGGATGTACCAAATCCTCTTTAGTAGAAATTGCAGCAAGGATTAGGAAGAGACCAGACAATTTCGAGATCCAAAAACCTATATTTAAAAACAATACATAAATAAATAACATGATACGCAATATAACAACAATAAATACAATGAAAAATAACAATAAGATGAATAGTAAAAATAATAATAATAGTTTATAAATGCTTGTGAAGCTTTCAAAAGAGATACAATTTTTAGGAAAGTTTCCCATAGAAAATGTTTTCTTTCGCTCAAAAATAAAAAGGGAAACTATTATATTTTGGAACATGTATTTCGAATGGAATATATGAAATAAATCATTTTAATATGAAAATGCAAACTTAATATTACTTTAAAATATAAAAGATAAATAATAAGTATCACTGAACACTTTAATTTCTAAACGCAAAACATATCACTGAATAAACTAATTTCTAAACGCAAAACATATCACTGTTAAACTTCGTTAGGTACCTACCCAAGATGCATACGAGGTAATGAACGGTGGTTATACACAGCAACTTCTTTAAGCAGTATAATATGATCACAAGAAACTGTTTTAACATTTGATGAATAACATAAATTTCTAGAAGCACACAACACACAATTCAGGATCGAAGAAGTCGGAGAAAAAACAATTACGTGAGATCGAAAATGGCGGCGATCGAGAAGAAGGCAGAGCGAATGCAACGCCACCAAGCAGCAGCGAGAAGAAGCAAAAAGAGAAAGAGAGAGAGAGAGAGAGAGAGAGAGAGAGATAGATAGATAGATAGATAAAGAGAGAAGGATAAGAAGGCTACAGTACCCCCCCTTCTGTAGTGGAACGTCACAGAAATTAAGGAGAGAACCGAACAACCGGACGTAAAGGTCTCCCAAAACGCGAAGTAGAACACGGTCGAGAAGAACCAGGACTCGAAGGAGATGGAAGAACTGAAGGGGCTGGAGGAAGTTGAGAGACCGGAAGAGCTGAATCAGAAACCGTGGGGGAAAGCGGAAGAGGCGGTATGTCAGGAGCAGGTGTCGATGGGGACACACGAGGAACGATGGGTAAGAAGGGGGTAGAGGAACTAGGAACGGGAAGTGAAGAACTAGACTGAGGAAGGGCGGGCGGGGTAGGTGACAAGGCGGCGACGGAACAGGGGGAATAACAGGTAGCAATGGAGTAGAGCGAGGAGAAACCTGGGGTGCAGGAAATGGAGAAGGAGTGGTCGAAGACACAGGATCGGTGTCTAAGAAGGCAGGCTTGATCCGATCAACCGAAACGTTCTCCACTTTAGTCCCCTTTTGCAGTGAGAAATACTTACGATGGCGCTGTAACACACGGAAAGGTCCATCATATCGGGCCTGAAGTGGACCGCGATGCGAGTCGTGACGGACCAACACGTGTGTACAGGAGTCGAGTTCAGCTGGTATATACGTGGCACGACGAGACTGACGAGGTAAGGAAGGCTTCCACGAATCAGCACACTGACGAAGACGGGCAAGGAATGTATGCTGATTGGAAGAGGTAGGCGAAGGAAGAATGAATTCGCCGGGAATGCGAATAGAAGAACCGTAGACCAGTTCAGCTGATGAACATTGGAGGTCCTCTTTATAAGAAGTTCGGATGCCAAGGAGAACAAGAGGAAGCGTTTCAGACCAATTTTCGGGGTTCCCGTGTGCCATAAGAGAAGCCTTAAGCTGGCGGTGAAACCTTCTATGATGCCCTGAGCCATAGGGTGGTAAGCACATGAACGGAGACGCTTAGAGCCAATGAGGACCATGAGGTCTTTCCACAAATAAGACTCGAATTGGCGGCCTTGGTCCGTTGAAACCGAAGACGGAGTGCCAAATCTCGCTATCCAATTAAATAGAAAAGCCTGAGCAATGGTCTCACTAGAAGTATCTCGAAGAGGGATGGCCTCGACCCACCGGGTGTAACGGTCAATGCAAGTGAGAATGTGGGTGAAACCATTTGAGGAAGGCAGAGGTCCGACCAAGTCAATGTGGACTTGGTCGAAGCGTTGTCCCGGAGGAAGAAATTGATCGACGGGAGCGTTAGTATGCCTGTGAACTTTGGACCGTTGGCAGCTAAGGCACTGGGAAGTCCACAGTTTAACGTCCTTAAGAAGTGACGGCCAGACGAAATGTTTGCCGATCTTCACCTGCGAACCTTTTACACCAGGATGCGAAATATCGTGTATGGTGTGAAATACAAGACGACGCATGGGAGTAGGAACAACAGGACGAGGCAGACGAGAAGACATGTCACAAAGAAGTGGAAATTGGAAACCAAATACCTCTACGCTCTGAATGTCGAAGGTAGAATTGGCTGGGAAAGTAAATTCCTCCAGCTGTTGAAGACGGGACATCTCCTCATAGTTGATAGAAGGAAGAGGAGAAATGGCATTAATGCGGGAAAGGGCATCAGCGGGAATATTCTCAGCACCTTTAACGTGACGAATGTCGGTGGTGAACTGAGCGATAAACTCGAGATGACGTGCCTCGCGAGGTGATTGTTTAACAGTAGAGGCAGTGATGGCATGGGTGATAGGCAGGTGATCGGTAAGAATATGAAATTCTCTCCCCTCAATAAAATAGCGAAAGTGTTTGATGGCGAGATAAATGGCCAGCAATTCCCTTCCGAAAGCACTGTACCGAACCTCGGGAGGTTGGAGTTTCTTAGAAAAAAATGCTAAAGGACGCCACTCACCATCAAGAAACTGCTGTAGAACAGCGCCCACCGCATAATCCGAGGCATCGGTATGAATCCGAGTTGGTGCAGTGGTAGAGGGGAAGACGAGAAGAACGGAGGAAGCCAGGGCTTCCTTGATGGAGGTGAATGCATGGCGAGCCTCGTCGGTCCAGTCAACGGTGACAGAGGCCGAAGAACCTTTCCGAGAGGGCTTGAGAAGAGCGTTAAGAGGGCGAAGTATCTCTGCCGCCGACGGGATGAATCTGTGATAGAAATTAATCATACCGAGAAAACGACGGAGTTGACGCTGTTTAGAAGGAAGGGGGAAAGAACGAATAGCAGAAACACGCTCGTCGAGAGGACGGACTCCCTCGGAAGAGATGGTGTGTCCAAGAAAGGTCAAGGAAGGAACACCGAACACACACTTCAAGGAATTGACGCGTATGCCGTACTCACTCAACCTTGCGAACACCTGTCGAAGATGAGAGATGTGCTCTTCAGGAGAGGAACTGGCGATGAGCAGGTCATCGATGTATGCGAAAACGAAAGGCAGACCACGTAGGACGGAATCGATAAAACGTTGGAACGATTGGGCGGCGTTCCGGAGACCGAAAGGGGTTCGTAAAAACTCGAAAAGCCCAAATGGGGTGATCACCGCGGTCTTGTGGATGTCAGCAGGACGGACTGGTATCTGGTAAAATGCCTTCACAAGGTCTATTTTGCTGAAAATGGTGCATCCAGACAGGTTGGCAGTGAAATCCTGTATGTGTGGAACAGGATACCGATCTGGGCGAGTGATGGCGTTAAGGCACCGATAGTCACCGGTCGGACGATAATCTCCGTTAGGTTTTAAGACAAGGTGAAGAGGGGAAGCGTAGTCTGACTTAGAAGGGCGGATGATGCCTTGCTTAAGCAGAGAGTCGAACTCCTGTTTAGCGGCCTGAAGTTTGTCCGGGGCAAGACGACGAGCGTGGGAGAAAGGAGGCCTTCCGTTCGTCTCAATGTGATGTACAACATTGTGCGTAACCTCTGGAAGAGCCGAGATAGGAGAGACAAGATTGGGAAACTCTGAAAGAAGAAGAGATTCATAAGGGGTATTACCTGCAGGAAGTTGGATGCCACTGACGGAAGAGGTAGCACGAATGCAAGCGGAAGAGAACTGGGTTTCAAAATCAATAAGACGGTTATGGTGCAAGTCCACGAGGATATTAAAGTGAGAAAGAAAGTCCGCGCCAATGATGGGGAGAGTAACATCTGCGATTACGAAGTTCCACAAAAAATCGCGGCGAAACGAAAGGGTAAGATGCAATTGTTTCGTGCCATACGTGTTAATGATGGAACCGTTTGCGGCTTGTAATGAAGACAAGGGTTCAATAGCCCGGTTTTTCTGTAGGAAGGAGCGAGGTAAAATAGAAAAGGAACTACCCGAATCGATCAAAAATGACAATGCAGTGGATGGATCATATACACAAAGCAGGTTGGACGCAGGGGGTACCACGCCGTGCGTATTTACGACGTGGTAGATGTGTTTAAAGGTTCGTATGCACAGGGTTTGAGGCAAGTGCGGGTCTGGTCTCCCCAACGTTGGTGGTTGCGGCACACACCTTGCTGATTGTGAGACGGAAAAGGTGCGGGAGAACCTTGAGAAGACGATTGAGCAGCAACAAATTGACGAGACGGAGTTGGGGAACGACGGAAAGAACGACGATATTGAGAGGAAGAACGAGGGTAATGGCCATAAGGAATAGATGGTACAGGCATAGGATACGAGAAGGAAGAAGGTGTAGGTGAAGGATAGAAAGGTGGTGAAGTATAAGTAGGAGAAGAAATTGGGCGAGTCTCCAGGGATCGAATCCTATTAGTGAGGTCAAGGATAGTATTCTCCAGAACCTGAATACGCGACTGCAGATATGCAATGTCAGTAGGCGGAGATCTAACTGCGTTTATGGAACTTGTTGCTTGCAGAGTGGTAATTGGTTGCGAACTAATATCTAATGGCCCACTCGAAACAAATGAGGCTTGGGGCAGTACGTTTGCGGTCGTTAGAGGTTTAGCCTTACAAATTCTATCGGCGTATGTTGCCAACTCCTGCAAAGGGCTGTTGGGATCCACGGTTGCGAGCTGCAACTGCATTTCAGCGGGCAGCTTCTGCAGAAAGAGATGGCGTACTATATTTACACAATTTCCAACTGGCGGGCCATCCAGCAGTCCCAACATATCTGATAACAACACAGAGGGCAGCCTGTCGCCCAAAGACCCGTTTGTTAGAAGCTTCTTTACCTTTTCGGCATCAGTTTCACCTAACCTTGATAAAAGTTCAGATTTGAGTTGTGTATAAGGCTGGTTATGTAGGTGCAGCTGCGGCAAAACATCCTTCAGCCTCTGCAACACCTTAACTGGCAGAATATTAAGGAGGGCACGAAAACGCGCTGTTTCCGTCGTGGCCTCTAACTGTAATTCTAATAAAGTAAAAGTTAAGTCTAGATCATTTTCAATGAATTTTCCAGTGTATGTTGCGTTTTCTCTATTTGCAGGAGCTGGAGGTGAAGAAGTGATATTTGAATCACTGTTAGTTGTATTATCTGGAGGAGACATTCTCGTAATATTTATAACAACAAATGTGAATTAAAAAGTAAAAAAAAATATATATAATGCAAAAAATATGATCGCGTGGACAGAATGTACTGCCCAAAATAAATTATTGTTGTTAGACTAAATCTAAAAATGTTGTTGAAAATATATGATTAAAAAAAAATACTTAAAACTATCTAAAAAATAGAGAAGGCGACACACGGTCAGAGACCTTTTTAAACTACAAAATATAACCCGTTTATGGGGTCGTAAATATCAATAAATGTAGCCGCTTTTACGGGCTAATGTAATGCTAAAAAAATAAATCTGGGAATGGCCCAGAAAATAATGTAAAATAATGTTATAAAAAATATAAAATTTATATAAATGAGACTCTTTTTTTTAAAATTTTCTTGATACGAGGAACCGTCTGTAGGAATTGCTTGAGTACTGGATGCTGAAGGGAAAACGCCTGGAGGCTCCAGTAAGTTGAGGGTGGCTGAGTGTTGTAACTGTGGTCATAAACTTCGGGGTCACCAAAATGAGGACTTGGGTGGATGTACCAAATCCTCAGTAGAAATTGCAGCAAGGATTAAAGAGAGACCAGACAATTTCCAGATCCAAAAACCTATATTTAAAAACAATACATAAATAAATAACATGATATACAATATAACAATAATAAATATAATGAAAAATAACAATACGATGAATAGTAAAAATAATAACAATAGTTTATAAAGGCTTGTGAACGTTTCAAAAGAGATAAAATTTTTAGAAAAGTTTCCCATAGAAAATGTTTTCTTTTGCTCAAAAATAAAAAGGGAAACTATTATATTTTGGAACATGTATTTCGAATGGAATACGTAAAATAAATCATTTTAATATGAAAATGCAAACTTAACATTACTTTGAAATATAAAAGATAAATAATAAGTATCACTGAACACTAATTTCTAAACGCAAAACATATCACTGAATAAACTAATTTCAAACGCAAAACATATCACTGAATAACACATTTGATTTAAAGTTCGTTAGGTACCTACCCAAAATGCATACGAGGTAATGAACGGAGGTTGTACACAGCAACTTCTTTAAACAGTACAATATGTTCACCAAAAACTGTTTTAAAATTTGATGAATACAATAAACTTCTAGAAGGACTTTAAACACAATTCAGGATCGAAGAAGACGGAGAAAAAGCAATTACGTGAGATCTAAAATGGCGGCGACCGAGAAGGAGGCAGAGCGATTGCAACGCCACCAAGCAGCATCGAGAAGAAGCAAAAAGAGAAAGAGAGAGAGAGAGATAGATAGATAGAGAAGAGACAAAGATAAGGCTACAATATATATATATATATATATATATATATTATTATCTATATTATCATTATATATATTATATAGATATATATATATCTATATTATATATTATATAAATATTATATATCATATATATAATATATTATATATATATATATAATTTTTCGCAGTTTTTAGGGGGCCGTGCCCCCTGTATACGCCCATATATATATATATATATATTATATATATTTTATATTTTATTTGTATAATATATAAAAATATATATATATATATATATATATATATATATATATATATATTTATATTTATATATATGAGGAGCCGTTACTAGTTATTTATTTCTTAGGAATGCTTATGCATGCTTCGGACCTGGTCGTGATCGCCGTAAAACACCTTGTATATTTAGGCGAAACCAAATGAAACGCCTGGGTACATGAAAAAAATGTTAGAGATATAAATGACGAGGAGAAGAGGGGGGAGATGATGGAAGTATTTAGGAAGGGTAAATTTGATCTGCTTGCTGTGACTGAGGGGGGGGGGGAATGTTGAGGATAGTAAGACATTTTTGAGATAATCTGAATGATGTTTTGGACGGGGCGAGTGGGAGCTTTCAGGATAATTTGTTGGGTTACATGAATGGTTAGATAAGTGATCAAAAGAGGGATCGTATAACAGGTTACTTTGGGGTAGCGGGAGAAAATGAGAATGATAGGAATTTGATTGATTTCTGAGGAGAGAGGCTATGTGAGTAAGCATTACATTTTTTTAACGCAAGACTGCCCATATGTATAAGAGAGTTGGTGTAGGTAAAGATGGTTTCGAAATGAAGAATATGATTGATTTTGTGTTGGTGAAATAGATGTTGAAGTATGTGAAGGGATTGAAGATGGGAATAACAGATCGTTATTTTTTTTTACGTAAATTTATGATAGTGACGGCATGGATGGAGAGGAAAGAAAAAAAGGAACGATAGGGGAGAGTAAGGAATGAAAAGCTAAATGAACAGGTTTATAAGGAAAGATATGTGAGAGTACCTACAAAAAGGTCTGTTGAATATGAGCATGATGAAACTGAGGAAATCTGGACGCAAATAAACGAAGCAGTTGTTAGTAGTACAAAAGAAGTATGTGGGTGTGTTAAAGTAGGAAGTAAGAATATCAATAGTGAATGGTGCAATGAAGAGGGAATGCAAGCGGGCAAAAGTAAAAAGGCGTCTTCGTTGAATGTACTAAAAGTAAATGATGAGGTTTCAGAAGAAAGGTGAATGGAAACGTACAGGGAAGAAAAGAGGAAGGCGAAAGGTTGCATATGTAGGAGAAAATAAAAAGAAGTAAATGAACAATTTGGAAGGAGATGAATGGAAACTTTTAAGGGAATAAGAAACTGTTCAGGAAAAAAAATTGTGAAAGGTTAAGAAAGAGAGTAAGAGGAATCTTCATAAAATAATGAAAAGGGATGGTGCTTTATTGATTGATGAGATGGACATCAGGAGATTGTGGATGAAACATTTTTATAATGTGCATAATAACATTGGTATTGATAAAGAGGTGATAGTTTAATGGTGGAAGAAGAGGTAGGTATTTTGGAGATGAGGAGGGTGTAGCTCCGATAATCTGGAGGAGAGCAGTGATCCTTGTATAAGGGGAATGGGTGATGAGAAGAACTGCAGAAACTATATGGCAATTAGTATAAAGAGTGTTGTGGGAATATATGCTGGTATTTTGGTTGAAAGATTTGCGTCAAGTGACTGAGTGGCTCATTGTTGAAGAACAAGGATGCATTTAGAAGTGGTAGATGATGTGCAGATCAAATATTTACATTAAGCAAATGAGTGAGAATATGAGAAGAACAGAACAGAACAAACTATATTTAGGTTCTGTGGACTTGTAACAGGCGTATGGCATAATTAATAGGAAATCTATGTGGAGTGTTAGTGATACATGATGTTGCTGGTGAAGCTTTTGAATGGAATCAAAAGTATGCGTGTTGATAATGATGCGTGTGTAAGAATAAATGGCGTGGACAGTGAATGGTTTAATATTGGTAGTTGAATGAGGCTGTGTTGTCTTCATAACTGTTTAATGTCTTTAGGGATGTGGTGATGAAAAAAATTTAAAGGTAGGGGTGGCAGGGTAGAGGGTTAGACTGATGGAGAATGGAAGAGAGTGGAGGGTGCCCTGCTTATTGTGAGCAGGAGATTTGATTTTGTGTGGTGAATCCGATGAAAGTTTGAAGGATTGTGTAAGGATATGGTAGGGTATGGAAAAGGAACAAGTATTGGAGTTTAAAATATTAGGCTATATGTTGAATGAAAAGGGAGCGGATGATGCAGAATGTAGTAAGAAAGTTGTGAGTGGTAGGAAGGTGATTGGTGCAACTAAATCTTTGGTGAATGCAAGGGAAGCTAGGTTTTTGCCCAAGGGTATGTTGTTACAGTTTTAGATTGGCAGCATGAAAACAATGATCTTTGATTAAGAGATGTAGATTTAAGTTGCAGATTTTTCAGATGGATAATCTTAGGAGCGTGTTAGATGTGAGAATAATTAATAAAATGAGGAATGAACCTGTTAAAAGGCTATATATTGTAAAGACGTGAATGAGAGAATAAATGGGTGATATTAAGATGGTTTAGTTACCTGGAAGGGATGGAATAATCCCAATACGCACTTCGGTTAAGAGGGTCAAAGAGGTTTGTGTGTGGGAATCAACTAAGAAAAGTGGATTGAGTTAGTAAAAGAGTGTCTGAAGGAAAAGTATATGAATTTAGCAGAAGCGAAAAGATTGGAGCATAATATGGTAAATAGTGTGTCTTTGTGAGGGGCAATAGGTTGTGGGGGCGGCCATGGAGATGAACTCTACATTGACGAGATACAACAATGGAGGGCGTGTTGTGGTTTTATGAAGTTCTAGATTGGGTTTTGGCTACAACTGGCTCGCACGTAAGGGTGTGAGGAAAGGGTATAGACGTGGAGGGGGACTTTCTTTCAACATAGTTCATGCTCTTCTATTTAACTAACACTCATCTCCTTTCGGGTACGCCATATTGAACACCCCTATCCAATCTTACCAATATATGGGCATCCGTGGGAGGATGAAGAAAGAGAAATAAAGAAATATATATATATAATATTCTTCTTTAATATTATATATATACCTAATATATATATATATATATATAACTATAATATATAAATATATATAATTATATATATATATATATTATATATATATATATATCTATATTAGGGATGTACCGGAAACCTAGATTTTCAAAAGTTCGGTTTCCGGCCGTACTTACCGAACTTTCCCACTTTTCAACATGTCTTTAATTAAAAAATCAGTAATTGATTTATCATTTACTCAGTTATGATTATGCATAAAAATAATAATAGAAAATTTATCAGCGAATTAGACTAATAATTCACGAACGAAGGAATTTTTTCGTTAGTAAGCTATTTAGTTGAAGTAGTGTTCACGGGGATAACCCAATCAAACTACTTTGTTTATAAACAAATTGTTACCACATGGATTTGCTGATAGGCGAACCGAAAATTGAGATTTGATCAATTCAACTAATAAGTTTTTCTTTCACCAAATTAATAGTAATTAATCAGATCTAAAGTGACAACAGTTTCTTAAGTTAACAAAGAAGGGTTTATCACAATTTCACCAAATAATATTTCCTTTTCCTCAAGTTAAAATATAGTTTTTATCAGTTTTTTTTTAAGTATGAAGCGTGTAAGAAGACCGTTATCGTGTTTTTGTCATTTTGTGCTTACGCTCGAATAAGAAATGCTTAACACAGTTTAGCACGAATTTTGTGCATAAACGATGGCGATTTCTCATAAAAGTGGTGTTTTGTTTACAAATATTGGAATTAACTTTCGTTAAGGAGCATCGTGGTTTTTGTCTAACAGAAATGTAAAAATAACAAATGGTTTATATTACAAATAATTGATCGACTATTGTGAATGAAGTATCGATCTTAGAAGATATCGGATTTAAAGTTAATTTTATTAAAATGAACCATTCGAATTCAAATGGGCCTACCACGCATCGCCATCATGTTTGTTTTACATTTTTTCGTAAGATCGAGCTAAATTCGGCAAGCAAGGAAATAGCAATCCTTTACATATTAAGTGAATTCCATTTACGTTTGGTGCAGCATATTTTACGATTTTGGCTACAGTTTGCAAAAACGAACGCAAACTCGAGCATTTCTTACGTTTCGAAAGCAAAAATGCAAAAAACGAAAACGGTTTGAGAGAGAGAGAGAGAGAGAGAGAGAGGAGAGAGAGAGAGAGAGAGAGAGAGAGAAGAGAGAGAGAGAGAGAGAGACCGGGATGTATACAAACTCGGATTGACAATATCGCGTTACAAACTCGAGCAAAAAATCTACCTTTTTTGCTCGAGCGATATCATTTCCTAATTTTTAAACTTTGAAGCCCTTAGAACTTTATATAGTATATTCCTATTTTACTTAATAAATTTACTGAACCGCTTATTCAAATTTTGGGTTACAGAACTAAGAGTTCAATATGGATATGACAAGATGCCAGATACCTCTAGAAAGACTCCAGTTGTTAATCAGACAAATTTTCAGTAGAATATGTAAGTGCAGCGTTAGTCGATAAGTTCCGGTTCCGGCGGAACTTACCAAGGTTCCGGGAATTTCAGGTCGGAACCAAAAATTCTGGTTCCGGTATCCCTAATATATATATATCTATATATATATATATATAATATAAAAAATATTTTTTGTATACATAAATATATATATATATATATATATATATATATATATATATATATATATATATATATATATATATTATATATATATATATATATATATATATATATATATATATATATAATATACCACTTTTTATCAGTTACGGACCTTCTTTGGAAGCAATATCTTCAGGAAAAATAGACGTGCTTCCGCTCATTTCTCACCGATTCTCGTTTGAAGAAACAAAAGAAGCTTTCCACGTTGCTAAAGATGGATCAGCAATGAAAGCCATGATTAAAGTTAACAAAATGTCATAACTAAATATTTTCAAAGTTCCAAAGAATAAAATATAAAAATGATGTCAACTTTTTATTATCAAACATACTTTTTATTAAAGGTAAATAATGAAAGACCTTTTTTTTTTATACATATATACTTTTTATTTGATTCAAACAGGTTAAAGCATGCCAAATATCAATCTCTCTATTTACAACATTATTATTATTATTATAATTATCATATCTTTTAAATAAGGCAACTCTATTTCAGTAGCACAGCCTTTCAATTTATTTTCAATTTATATATATAATTCTATATATATTATATATAATTATATATATATATTATTATATAATATATATATTATATCTATATTATATATATATTAATTATATATATATATATATATTATATATATATATATATATAATAGTGATGCAGGTAACATCGCATTC
>JABUQX010133974.1:35000-37500 GCA_015478945.1 Trachelipus rathkii
GATGATGCTCTGCTTATATTACGCTGGTGATTTGGTGCTGTGGGACGAATCTGAAGAAAGTTCGAGAGGGAATGAATGATGCAGAGTGTAGTTGGAAAGTTATGAATGGTAGAAAGGTAGCTGGTGCAATTAAATCCTAGGTGAATGCAAAGGGACTAAGTCGCGAGTGCCTTAGGTTTCTGCATGAGAGTATGTTGTTGCCGGTGTTAGTGTATAGTAGTGAAACTATGGTGTGGAGTAAGCTGTATAGGTCTAAAGTGCAATATGTTCAGATGGATAATCTTGGGAGCGGGATGGTGTGAGAAGAGTTGATAAAATGAGAATGAACGTGTTAGAAAGTTGTGTGGTGTGAAGAAAGGCGCAAAGGAGAGAATAAATGAGAGTTTATTAAGATAGTTTAGTCAAGTTGAAAGGATGGATGATATTCGGTTGGTCAAGCGGATGTATAGTGGTGAGTGTGCTGGGAATCGACCGGCTGGGAGACCAAAGAAAAAAGTGGATTGAGTCAGTAAAAGTGTCTGATGGAAAAGAATGTGAGTTTGACAGAGAAGAGAAGAAAGGTGCCAAATATAAGCGAATAGCGGGGTTTTGAGAGGGTACTTGGCTCTTGGCCTTGTCAAGGATATGAACCTTACATTGACTAGATACCACAGTGTGGCCTGTCCCAGTGTTGTGAAGGCCTATAGTGGAATTTTCGGCTGCGGCCGGCTTGCATTTAAAGAAGGGTATGAGGGATGGTTTCCTTTCTACTTTTTCTACTTACGTCAAGTTCTTTTATTAATTTTTCTATTTTCGCATGTGTGCGAATGCGAATAATTATTTTTAATATTCGTGAATGTAAATGTGAATGCGAAATTTTTTTTTAATATTGACAAATACGATGTCAATACGAATATTGAAAAACATGCGAATATTCGTTCAAACTTAATATATATATTTATATATATATATATATATATATTATATTATATATATATTATATATATATATATATATATATAATATATATAATATATTTATATATTATATATAATATATATATATTACTATTTATATATATATTTTATTTAGTTATATAAATGTAGCAAATTTGGAATAATATGATAATGAAAATATAAGAATAATCAATAATAATATAATAATAATAAAAATATATAATAATTAATAAAATAATAAAATAATATATGAATTAATATAATAATAATAATATAATAATAATAAAATTATGATTATTATTATTAAATCATTATTATTTTATTATAATATTTTTAATTTTATTTTTTTGGTTGTGTCAGTGAATACATCAGGGGAATTCCCTACATAAAACCGAGACAAAATGAAAATTCAAGAGGGTATATTGATAAAAGATGTTCAGCTCATGGACAAAAGCTAACTTTGTCACTTTCGAAGTGAGCAATATTAAGGGACAACACAGCGTAGTTTATGGTAGTTGTAAGGAAGAAATATGGGTGGGACGGCTGCCTGTGAAACACAACCCCATCGAACCGGCTAATATGTGGTATTGTGAAGAAACTTTTCCTTAACGGTACCAGAGGCTGAGAAACCAGGGCGTGAATCCGGAGGAATAAGGAAGACAGTAGTGCTCTTCTCCCAGGGACAAGGGTAAATCCCGTCTCCTACTCTGGGGCTTAGTTCGGCGATGAATCAGAATACACCTGTTAATTGGCAGACCCCTAGTTCCCGAACAGTTGGTCAAAGGAGGCGAAGATACGAGCTGAAGGCCTAGCCATATATGGTACAGCCATATATCAATTTGCTCTTACGAACATGATGTTAAAAGTGCAGCGGCCAGTCTTCTGTTCACCCAACGTCTTTAGAGTAAGGTGCCGTAAGGGATCCAGCTAGTTTTTAAGAGATTATGTGAGGAAAGTAAGGTGCTGCATCGCAAAACAAACCCAAAAACCTACCGTTGACGTCCACTTGGCTGGGGGAGCCATGGAGGGTAGTAAGTTAACTGATATTCGTCCTCCTCGACAGGAGTTTTCTCTGGAAAATTATCAATTATCTCTTTTTGAAATTGTAGAACTTTCAAGCCTAGCGCAACTACAACCAGAAAGTGACCCTGTCGATAGCTAGTGAAGTTGGACGATGCATAAAAGGAAGTTTAGCCCAGTGACCAACAGTGATGAGTGAAATGGGTCAACGGACTGAGTTAGGTGGGATGGTATCGGAACACTCCTTGAACCCTATTGCCGAACAGCAATACACTCAGTACGCTGCCTTGGCGGAATCCCTCTCCATGTTGCCACGGACTGAATGAGCGACTCTGAGAATCAGGGTTTGAAGAAAGAGAGGAAAGTTTGCCCCCCTAAATCCATGGGAGTGGAAGGTTTTTGGCATAAGCGCCCCACTCTCCATGTTGAATTGTATTGCCTTTTCGCAGATCAAAGATGCTGCCCGGATCAATTTACGTGAAGCGAGAGCATCATGCACATCATGGTCCAAACGAAGGAGAGGATTCTGAGTTAACGAAAGCGAA
>JABUQX010133976.1:0-30000 GCA_015478945.1 Trachelipus rathkii
AGAGATATAGCCGAGTAGATCCGCCGCTTGGCTGAGAGTAATCAGCTGTCAGGTATGTCACGGATGTAGAGTAGTATGTCGTGAAGACATACACCTACCGTAAGAGCGTTATATCATATGGATGAGTGACCAGTCGATGGTGCCTTATATGTTTATACTTCATATCGCAGCACTTGCTGGATCAGTAGAGCGCTGGGCATGATATGTATGTCGTGGTGGAGAAGCCAGCTCAATTGATAGACTGAGACCGCGTCCGTTCTTTTGCCCGAATATCGGCTGACTATCAGATCAGTTGTTATATGCTCACTTCGCGAGAACGCCTCCTGCTTCTGCTAAGCGGACACCAAGGTGGGGACCGGTGATCGATCGGGTGGCAATGGAAAGGTTCAAGTTCCAATCTTCACTAAATCATTTTTTCTCCCCTATAATCATGGTTCCGATGGCTCTCTGGTTATCTCGTGTGCATCGCAGGGAGGGTGCGATATTGGCGTATAGGCTTGGAAAACTGCTCGTTCGTCCAGCTATTACTCTAACTAATTTATCATCGCTCTGACCCGAAATCGATGCGAGTGGAGTATTATTCGAGCTGACAAGCGGTTCTGACCGCTAAAAGCGAAGTGTGTGCCCCTTCTTGGTTCTCCTTCTGATAAAAATTTCTGGCCTCGTGCCAAAAACATTCTCAAATAACTTCTATAAATCTGCCTTTCTCCCTTATTCCGTTTCTGACGGTTCTGTGCTAAACACTGACCCTTCTTGTCTACCGACATGCGCAATCTGGCGTTTGGGGTCTGTGTCTGTTAGATTCTGGCCATTAGTGTTGTGAGATCCTAATTCACACCTGGACTGATTCGGCTCACCCCTCGTCGTCCTCATAGCTCCATCACTCAGGTGTCCCAAGTTGTCTCTACCGTGTCATTACTATGCGCATGCGTACGAGTAATGAGATACTGAGATAGAGATGCGATGCTATGGAACGTCCGGAAGGATGGCCAGTCACCAGAATGGCATTCCTGCCGTCTGTGTTTCTGAGGGGAGTGGTCTTTCGAGCTGGGCGCCTGTCCTCGTGTTCAAGCTCTACACTCCTTATGCCTTAGCCACTGAATATCTTTGACTCAACTTGCTGGGAAGCGCGCTTTTTATTCAGCCGAGATCCCCAATAAAGGTAGGCCGCTCTGATCCTTCTAACTATGACCTATTGCCTTTAACGCTTGTATTCTATTTAAAGTCTTTGAAACTCTCCTTAACTCTCATTTGCCTCGATCATAATCGAAGTCTCATTCATCCTTTCAGATCGTCAGTGTGGCTTTCGACGTTTGGAGATCCAACCATGGTTGAGCTATCTGCTTTCCGTATCTAACTGATCTATGGTCTTCTGCTCTTATCTTCCCTTAAGGATCATGGGGAGTCTTGTAGGTGGTAGCGCGTGACATATCTAAAGCTTTTGACAGGGTATGGCACTCGTCGCTACTCTCTAAGCTACCTTCTTTTGGATTTCCTCCTTCGCTTTGCTTACTCTTGTCTAGTTATCTTTCAGATCGTTCCACAGCTCTTGTTGATGGAGCCACCTCTTCCTCCTTTCTTATAAATTGTGGTGTTAAAATGAAAACTTGTTTTATTTTCCACTTTATTCCTACTTTTCATCAAAAGGATCTTCTTAGCTGCACTTCTAACGTCTGTTTCACTTCTTATGCGGTGACCTCAACCGTCTCCATTCTTTCAACTTCTCAATTTTACACTTGTGCTCCCTTTCGTTTGTATCTAGAGTTGCCTTCTCGTCTTATAGATTCAATTCTTGCCAATTTGGTCGGAATTTCTCAGTGGGGTAACCATAATCTTGTGAAGTTCAACTCTTTGAAAACTCAACTTCTTCATATCTCCCTCTCTAAAATACCTCGGCAACTTTCCTCTCCCCTTTTTGAGGCTCTAATCGTCTTACTGTAAACACTTAACATTCTAGGACTAACATACAATACAGTGAAGTTGTCTTGGATAACTCACGATCCAACTCGGTTGCTAAAATGAGCCTCAAAATTAAAGCTGGGAATTCTGCATTCAGCTAGAGCACGTCTCAGTGCCATATGTTGTTACGTTTTCTAAACGTCGTTGGAAAGACATTTATATTTTTTTCTCGGCTGTTTAATATAAACATTTCGCTTTTCTAAATTTGTAAGTTTCTATTTATATTATGTTAAAAGTTAATGTTCCTTATTTATTTATTTTAATTTTATTTATTTTTAATTTTATTTATTTAAAAAATCTTTATATTTTTTAAAATTTTTATTTATTTTTTTACTTAATTTGTGTTAAAACATTTTGGTTTAATACGAAAATTTTCCTTTCATTTTATGTTTAAATAACTTAAAAAAATTTGCGTTTTACTGACCCTAAAACATTAAAGCAGTTAATCAAACCACCCAACCCACCCTCCTACCGATCCGTGATCTATTGATCTATCGATCTATTGATTCAAGTAATATTTGAACTGTTATATATATATATATATATATATAGTATATATATATATATATATATATATATTATATCTATATAAGTATATATATATATATAATAATTATATAATATAATATATATATATATGTATTATAGTTTGGTCATAAGATTTAGGTATTTCCAATATCGATTAATCGATACTACTGAAAAAAAAATTAAAAAAAAAATTAAAAATAATAATTAAAAAAAATATTAAAATAAATAAAAAAAACTATCGATTATTCGAAATATACCCAAAAGCAGTAAATCAGTAAATCAAACCACCCACCCCACCCTCCTACCCTTCCATGATCTATTGATTCAAGTCATATTTTTATTAAAATTGTTGTTTTACATACCCTAAAGCAGTAAATCAGTAAATCAGTAAATCAGTAAATCAAAGCACCCACCCCACCCTCCTACCGTCTGTGATCTATTGATCTATTGATCCTATTGATTCAAATCACATATATAATATATATATATATATATATATTATATATATATATATATATAATATATATATTATTATATATATATATATATATATATATATATATATATATATTATATATTCTATAATATATATAATAGCTTATATATGTGAGTATGATTTATATATAACAATACACACACAATAATTATAGACACTTTACTTAATACATTAGTCAGGCAATCATCGCACTAACTTACTGATCACATGACTGTTATTTCTATGATGTCAAGCAGATGTGTAACATTTTCTAAGCGTCGTTGGAAGACATTTATATTTTTTTCAAATATGTAATATAAACATTTCGTTTTGTTATGTGTTTTCTTCTACGTTTCTATTATTCTATTATATTTAGATATTGCTATCAATAGTTTTTCTTTATTAATTTTTTTTAGTTTTGGCTACCCGTATGAGAACACTTGCTTCTCTTTCCCAATAAGACCTCTCAATCTTATAAATTTTTTTACATAATCTTATTTACTTTTTGTTAGTCTGCTAAAAAAACTATTTTTTGCTTTAACTGAATTTTGTTTCATTTTTATGTGGCCTATGCCGTAAAAAACTTTGCTTTTCACTGACCCTAAATCAGTAAATCAGTAAATCAAACCACCCACCCCACACTCCTACTCTTCCATGATCTATTGATCTATTGATCCATGTCATATTTTTACTAAAATTTATTATAATTTATAGAGTAAAGTTAATCAAAGAATTATGAAAAAGTAATCAAACCACGCGCCGACCGCACGCACCGTCCTTATGGCCCTTCCATGATCTATTGATCTATTGATTCCATTCATATTTAACACGATATAGTATATATATTTTGACTAAAAAAATTATTGTGTTTGTGATTCGACCGCGAACGTACCCCTTAGTGGGAGTACAGAGTAAATACAGGTAAATCAATACCACCAGTTGTGCACCAGACCCGCTCCTAACCCCTGTCCATGATCTATTGACTATTGGATCTATACAGTCTATTTTTTTTTCTTAATGCTTTGTTTTACTAATACTCGCTAAAACAGTTATCAAGTTAATTCAAACCCAGCGGTCAGGAACCGCACGCCGCACCCGTGCTCTACTCCACGTCAAGTGTACGAGAGATGAGTATCAGAATATTAATATATGAACTTATATATATATATATTTTATATCTATATATAAATTAATAAGTATGATATATATATATAATCGTATTACGGATTTATAATACTATATATACTATACTATAGTAAAACGTAATATACAGATGTGTAGTAATCAGTATCTGATAACGTTATATTAACCTATAGCTCTGGAGTAGGTAATATAGTCGTGGTCGATATAATATAATATATAAGACGTAATAAGTGTTATTATTGGTCTTAGAGCTTTAGAGTATGTACCCTTTATCGTAATTCGGTACGCTGGTCTCTGCGTGAAAGAAAAACTAAAACTAACATCATTAATTCGAACTACCCTGACTATCTTAAGCCATTAAGTACTCGTATCTTGAGAGAACAGTAGATCGCCGCTTGTAGGTAGAGAGGTATAAATATATAATGTATAGATATTATCGGGATCTTGTTACGATCTGACGTATATATTAGTATGATCATAAGCACGTGAGTAAGTTACTGACGGTGATTTACTGTTCTATGGCGATATAGCCTATATATAGGAAGTTAAATGTAGTCACGTTGAGACCTCACACACAGCAAGGCTCAGGTATTCATACTACTTGATATAGTATATAGTATTAATGTAGGTATAATATATATATAGTTATATTAGACATAACAAACTCCTAAACAATAACGCTACACAACGATAAACGGAAATAATATTATAAAGGGTCCTTATACTTAACTAAGTACAGTAGATCTTAAATTGGTTGCAGAGAACTATCCAGACTAATTATCTAAGCTTTTTCCTAAAGCAAATGCCCTTCTAAAATATTTAATGTTTAGCATGGTTTATCCATTAAGCATTTGTGATATTGTACGAAAACTAAACAAGAAATTTGTGATCTCAAACGCTAGCCTAAATTGTCATAGGAGGCATTTCATTAACAAAGTAAGCTAGCACATTAAAGAATTTCGCAAATTAACTCACAGAGAAGAGTGAGATAGGTAACGACGTAGCAGATGTTAAATCTTTACTATAGCGTAACGAGGGTCCAAAATATTATTTCATTATTGTATTGTGTCTATTATTATTATTATATTATTATATTATTATTAATATCACACTACTGACGTGTGATCGTGATTTATGGATCTCACACTTATAATAATGTATTCGTTGATTAGTATTATTATTATTTTCCATAAGATCTCACAACACCAATAATGCGTGCGACCAGTTCGCTTGCAGGCTCACAACTAGAACATAGGTCGGTAAAATGCTCTCTACCTGACACCTAAACATTACGCAACTTTAGACAAAGAACAAAGGGTTTGGTTACAACATCTGTTACCCTCTTGAGAGGGTGGATACAAAGAATGTGAGAAACAAGCCATTCAAAGGCGTGTGAAAAAGATAATTAGCTTTTGGAGGGAATAAACAAGAGAAAGGGGTATATCAAATTACAATGAACATCTGTTGCTTTGTTCTGACAATGGTATGAATTCGATTCAACACCTGTTACTCGTGGTCTAATTGTTATACACCTTAAATCCGTGGAGACGTAAAGGCGTGAAGACGCGGAGACGTGAAGCGCTAAGGTAGTAGTCTCTCGGGGTTAGCGGCCGAGATGTCTTCCTGTGTTAGGGACCATAAAATAAAAATAATTAAAATTAAAATAAATAAATAAATAACTAGCTTTTAACAAAATATAAATATAAAAAAGAATAATAAAAACTTGAAAGAAAATAAGAAAACGAAATGTTTATATTGAAAATGTGAAAAAAACAAACGGAAAAACAAAATAATATTAAAGCGAACAACGTGAAGATCTTTATATTAATATCTTACAAATTGATAAAATATATCTTATTATTAAACCAATATTTACTAACTCACCAATATATATATATATATATATATTTATATATATATATATAATACTATCTTTCTATATATATATATATACTATATATATATATATATATATATTATATCATATATAGTATATATATATATATATATATACGTATATTATATTATAATATTGTGTGTTGTGTATTGGATGTGTGTGCGCGGTGTGCGTGTGTTTGCATACATGTTTATCCGCATCGCTTTTACCCCTTCATGTAACTGTGTGTTGGATCGATTCATACATTGTCAGAACAAAGCAACAGATGTTCATGTAATTGATACCCGATCTTTGTTTATTCCCCTCCAAAGCTATTATCTTTTTCACAACGCCTTGAATGACTTGTTTCTCAATGTGTCCTTTGTATCACCCTCTCAAGAGGGTAAAACAGAATGTTGTAACCAACCTTTGTTCTTGTCTAGATTGGCGTAATATTTAGGTGTCAGGTAGAGAGCATTTTACCGACCTAATGTTCTAGTTGTGAGCCTGCAAGCGAAGTGGTCGCACACGTTATTGGTGTTGTGAGATCTATGTGGAATAACATATATAATAATAATTAATAATAATAATAATAATAATAATATAATATAATAATAATATAATAATAATAATAATAATATAATCATAAATAATAATATTTTGGTCGGTTATGTTATAGTAAAGATTGAGATTGCTACGTCGACATCTCCTGGTAAGTTGAAACTTCTAATGTTAGTTTACTTGGTTAATTGAAATGCTCTATGACAAGTTAGGCTAGTTTGAGGATAAATTTTTGTTTAGTTTTCGTAAATATTACAATGCTAATGGGTAAAATTAACATTAGATATTTTAAAGATATCTTTTGAAAAAGTGTGACATAGGGATAAGTTTATGCACACCAATGTTTAGCTATCTTGACTGTATTAATAAGGACTTTTATTAATATTAATCCGTTTATTCGTCGTGTAACGATAGTGTTAGGTTTTTGGTTATGTTCTTATAGTATATAATATAATATATATATATATCTATATATATTATATATATATATATACATATAATATATAGTATTTAATATATATATCTATAATATTATATATAATATATATATTTAATACTATATAGTATTTATAGCCGTATATCATATTATACTATATATATTATATATATGTATTATATACTGATATATGTATATATATATAATATAAGTATAGTATTAATTCTATATGCATGACCTTTGTCTACTGTCTCTCAATACGAGGTACTTAATGGCTGAAATAGTCAGGGTAGTTTCGAAAATAATAGTTTAGTTTAGTTTTTTTTTCGGTACCGCGAATTAATCGATAAGGGAAATACCTAAAGCTTAAGACCAAAAATATAATATATATAGTTATATATATATATATATATTAATAGTAGTATATATATTATATATATAAGTATATCATATATATATATATATATATATATATACTGATGGGTAGGGGAGGGTGGGGTGGGTGATTTGATTTAACTGATTACTGTTTTAGGGTCGGTTTAAAAATAGCAATTTAATAAAAAAAAAATTGCTTGAATCAATAGATCATAGATCATGGAAGGGTAGGAGGGGGGGTGGGAGGTTTGATTTACTGATTTACTGTTTACTGCTTTAAAATAATAACAATTTATAGTAAAAATTATGACTTGGATCAATAGATTAAAAGATCATGGAAGGGTAGGAGGGTGGGTGGGTGGTTCTGATTTACTGATTTACTATTAGGATAGTAAACATAAGCAAGTTTTATTAAAATATGACTTGGATCATCATATAATAGATCAATAGCGTTATTGGGAAGGGTAGGAGGGGTGGGGTGGGTGGTTTGATTTACTGGATTACTGATTTACGGTCAGTAAAACGCAATTTTTTTTTACGTTATAAAACAATAGAACATCGAAAGAAATTTTTAGTTAGAACAAAGTGTTTTAAACAGAATAAGCAAAAATAAGATAAAAGTTTTTAAAAAAATAATTATAGATTAAAAATTAAATAAATAAAAGTAAAAATAACAATAAACTAAATAAATAAATAAATAATAACTTTTAACAAAGTAGTGAAATAGTAAAGATAATAGAAACGTAGACGAGACAATACATAACGAAATAGCGAAATGTTTATGATTATAGTGTGAAAAAATATGGTCTTCCAACGACGTTGTAGAAAATGGTACCCATCTGCTTGACATCAATAAGAAATACAGTCATAGTGATCAAGTATGTTAGCTTGGCGAGTGACTAGCGTGGCTAATTGTATTAAGTAAAAAGGTGTTCTAATAATTATTGTGTGTGTGTATATGAAAATATTAATATTTATTCCCTTGTATATATATATTTATATATATATATATATTATTATATTATATATAATATATATGAGTAATAGTGTGAGCTATATACTAATATATATATAATAGGTAGTTATATATATAATATTGATATATATACTTATATATGACTTGAATCATATAGATCAATAGTATCCACGGGATGTAGGGAGGGTGTACGGGGTTGGGTGGTTTGGATTTAACTTGGGATTTAACTGAGATTTACTGCTTTTAAGGTATGTAAAACATAACAATTTTAATAAAAATATGACTTTAAAAACACTAGATCAATAGATCAATAGATCTGGAAGGGTTAAGGAGGGTGGAGTGGGTGGGTTTTGATTACTGATTTACTGCTTTTAAGGTATGTAAAACATGATAAGTTTAGTAAAAATATGACTTGGATCATAGGAGTAGGAGGGTGGGGTGGGTGGTTTGGATTTTACTGATTTACTGCTTTTGGGGGTATTTCGATACAAATTGCTTTTTTATTTATTTTTTTTTTATTTTAATTTTTTTTTTTTTTTAATTTTTTGATTTTAAAGTTTTTTTTTCCAGTATTGCGATTAATCGATAATTGGAAATAAACCCGTAAAATCTTAGAGACCAAACTATATATAAGCAGAGTATGACTAGTATATATATTAGTATTACTTATATATATATATATAATATATATATTATATATATATATTATTATATATAATTTGAACAGTTCAAATATTTAGCTTGCATCATAATCGATCATGAATCAATAGATCACGGATGCGTAGGAGGGTGGGACGGTTGGTTTGATTTAAGCTGCTTTAATGTTTTAAGGTCCAGTAAAGACGCACATTTTTTTTTAAGTTTATAAACGTAAAATGAAAAGAAAAATTCTGTTTAAACATAATGTTTTAAGAACAAATTAAGTTAAAAAAAATAAATAAAAATTTTAAAAAATATAAGATTTTTTAAATAAATAAAATTAAAAACTAAAATAAGTTAAATTACATAAGGGAACATTTTTTTAAACATAAATAATAATAGAACATACAAATTTAGACAAAGCGAAATGTTTATATCAAGCAGCCGAAGACAAAAAATATAAATGTCTTCCAACGAATTTAGAAAACGGTAACACATAGAAGGTTTAGATTCATAGAAATATCAGTCATGTGAACAGTAAGTTGAGTGCGGCATGATTGCCATTGCTAATGTTACATGAAGCAACGTGCCTCTATAACTATTTGCTGTATGTGTGTTGTGTGGTGGTTGTGTGGTGTTGTGTGTGTGGTGGTGTTGCGTGTGTTCGTGTGTTTTAGGTTAAGGTTTTTGTTGATAATGTTAGCGTATTTTCCTTATGATATACCGGGAATTTTTGTTAATGGATTGCGGATTTTACTTCATACCTATATAATGTTAAAGTATGTTCATACGATACTGTTATACCATTACTGTTATTAGTTTATGGAATTGTTATGGTGGCTTTGGTTGATAAGTTAGAAACTTTTTCATGTTCCTAATTATTCTAAATATAAAACAAATGTTTTACTAACTCGACCCTGGCCACCAACCGCTCACCGACAAGGGCCCTCCTTTTAACATTCCCATGCGGCCTCTAGGCAAAACTAAAATCACCCTAGAGCATATATTAAAATTATATAACTATACACACACACACATATATTATATATATATATATATATTAATATACTATTAATATATATATATTGATTAATATATATGGATATTCTATATATATATATATGATATATACTACTATAATATATATATATATAGTTATATATAATATATATATAGTATATATTTATATATATATATATATAATATATATTATATATATATATATATATATAATATGTATATATATATTTATATATATATATATATATTATATATCTATATAATATATATATGTAATATATATATATATATATATTATATATATTATATTATAGTATATATATTATATATAATATATATATATATATATATATATGTTATGATATAGTATATATATATATATATATATAATATATATACTTATATATATATTTAATATATATATAATATATATAGTATATTTATATATATATATATATATATATATATATATATATATATATAGGAAGGGCTACATATAAGTCTGAAATTGTCGTTTTCACAGTGTTTAAAGATTTGATTTTTATTAATTTTGGCCCTTGAACTTTGTAAATTTAGGTTTTTAAATGTTTAAATCATTTTACTTACTTTTTTTGATTATTTGTTAATATTTGTATGGGTTGTAAAAGAAGCGTTAGTGTTTTTAACTTTATGATTTTTCATATTTAGATATTTACTGTAAATAGGGTTTTAACGTTTTAACATTTACTGTTTTAAATTTAGGTTTTAAGTGGTGCTGAATAATTTAAACACTGTTTCACTTTTTGTTCGTTTATTTTTGTCTGTTGTTTGTTTTTGTGGTTGCTGTAAATTGCATAGTAAGATGGCAGATTTTGCACAGGCGCGGGCTACTATGCGACTTTAACTCAACATCCGTGGGCTTGCAATCTTAAACTCTGCATCTGTGGAATACCACTCTCTAACTCTAACCCTAAACCTTTTGTGCTCCTGTCTGAGACCCAGATAGCTAGGAAATTCATCCTCTAACTCGTTTAATATGTCCATCTATAACTTATTTCATAATTTCCGTCTGAAGGGTGGAGTATGTGCCTTTGTAAACATAAACACTCCCTGTAACACGTCTTAAGAATCTCGAATCTCCTAACTTGATGTTCTGTGGCTTAAAAATCTTGTCTTCCTTCTACTACAATAATCTTGTATTTCTGCTACTGGTTCTCCTACGAACAGATTTTACGCCTCTTTTGAAATATCTTAACAACTTCTCACGAGACTGTTTTATATCTTCTCATCCAAATCTCTGAGGTCTTCTATTTTGGGGATTTCAATTACACAACACGGAATGGTTGGGGTCCTCTCATACTGATTTAGGTGGGGAGGAGGCCGAATCATTCAGCTATTCTCAACGACCTGGAGAACCTGAATTAAAGAACAACACACACACATTCCCGGATGCGTCCCAACGCAATTGCTTTGAACCACACTTGAGCTATGTTTCACCACTAGTACCTTCTCTCTATAAATACAACACACCTTCCGCTCCTATTGGTAAATCTGACCACGACCTTATATCTATTACAATTTTAATACTTTCTCTCTCACAACAGTTCCATCCTGCCTTACGCGTTTTTTTCTGGTGCCACTTTAATCGGGCCGATTGGGTTGCCTTGCGTCGCTTCTACATAACTATAATTCGGAATGAACCTGGTTTTTGACTCTGGTGACGCTCTTCGGTTGTCTGCCGATAAGGGTGGGATAATGTTATCGTTGATGGATGAGCAGGTTCATTTCTTCTTCGCTAAATCTTCTGTCCTCATATCCATAGGTTTCGATCGTGCTTGTTCTATGGCATTCAGGATAAGACAGTGCGTATTCGGGATATAGGAAAATTCTCGTTCTCGCTATCAAGCTCTTTCTAATTTTCATTCAGCTAGAAATCGTTGCAGGGCAATACTCCTTCGACGAGCCAAAGTGGGGTTTTTCGATCAAACCGAAAGGGCGCTACCCTCCTGAGGGTCTCCTAACTGAAATTTCTCCTGGCTCTGGCCAAAAACATCTTCTAAACAACTTCTTGTAAATCTGCCTTTCCTCCTCTTAATTGATCTGATGGTTCTGTTGCTAATTCTCCCAACTTGACAAGCCATATCTCTTTGGTCCCCTATTTTCCTCTAAACTCAACCCTGGACGAATCTGGCATTCCTCCTCCCCCTCCTCCTTCTCCTCTGCAGATGCCGCTAATGCCGTTTGCCTGTGATAACATTTTGATCAGGTACATGGACCCTGGAATCTGAATGAAACGTTAGGAAGGCGGGTGGACCCGGATGGCGTTCCTCCCCCAATTTTGAGGAAATGTGCCTCCGTGCTGACCACGCCCCTCGTTCACCTATATTCTCTATGTCTCAACCTACTAACACTTTCCCTCAGTTGTTGGAAGGGCGCTCACGTCAACCATTCTTCAACTCAATTTCAATTCTGGCTCCCTCTTTTACTTCTAGAATTAGCCTCTAGTCTTATTCTTTCCGATTCTATTCTACGCTGATCTGGATAGGATTTCCGGGTGTGGTCGTCTTAACAATTGTGGAATTATTTAATTCTTTAAAACTCAACTTCTACAATCTCCCTCTCTAAAACACCTTCCAACTTTTCCTATCTTCTTTTCGACGGTTCTCTCGTCTATCCTGTGTTGACAATATAAAACATCCTTGGGCCTAACATAAACGAGAACCAAGTGTTTGTAAACCTCACAATCACAACGGTTACGTAGGGCGGCCTCAAAAGAAACTGGGGAGTTCTGTTTAGAAGAATGCGAGACTTTTTTCCTCTTCTCAGTTACTCGCAGCTATACAAGGGCCTCATCGCCCTTGTATGGAGTACTGCTCTCATGTCTGGGGGGGGCTCTGGTCTCAACCCCGGCTTTTGGACAGGGTTCGAGTCAAAAGCCAAAAGACTTACAAATATTACTGTTCCCGTACCTTTTACCACATGGTCTCTTGCACCCTCTAATCTTGCGCGCGTGATGTGGGTTGGCTTTAATCTCTTTCTATAGGTACCGTAGCGGCAGTCTCGAGGGAACTTGTCACTCTCGTACCACCACCTTTTACGACGCCCTCGTAACACTAGGGGTGCTTTGTCTGCGGGCGACGAGTTTTGATGTGGATATTGGTAATCGGGGGTCCCAGGCTAGTTCGCGTGGCGGTGCTTCCTTTCTTTTCTGCCACATAGTCGGTTCTGTGAAATGTCTCTTTCATCTTCTCTGTTTCCTGCTGAATTTAATCTTTCTCTATTCCAAAGCTTGCGTCTGTGCATCATCGCGGTATTTGCCGTTAAGTGTGAACTTCTGAGGCGTGCAACACCTCCTCCTTAGGAGCTTTTGCCCGTGAGTGGTGGTGACAACTGTAAAATATTAAATATATATATATATATATATATATATATGATATATTATTATATTATACTAGTACTATATATATATATTATATGACATATTATATATATATTATATCTATATATATATATAATGAATAATATATATAGTATTAGAGTTTGTTTTTTTTGCTGTCGTTGTCTGCCGCGTTCTAGCCACCTAGGGCCGCCCTCATATTCTGCCGCCCTAGGCATTTGCCTAGTTTGCCTAGTGGTTAAGAGGGCTCTGCGCACCGACTCATTCGGTCAGGTACCAAACTCAGTTATGAACTCTAAATTCATTCATTTTTCCCTTATACCTGCACCCTCCCAAATTTCATCTATCTATTGGAAATTTGTTATTTTGGAGGGGCTGCAACCCTCCTGGGAGTGCTCAACGCTCATGGTGTAAAGTCATCTGCGATGGGTTACGTCATCCTCGTATGGGGACCCAGTTTGAAGAAGATACGTTAACTAAAACTAATCTAAATTGAGGAGAGAAGAAAAGTGTGGGTTATAAGACTTGTTTCTAGCCCTTCTAAAACTCTAATATTGGCCAACCTGACCTCAAAATATTTCTCGCCGCCCATAGAACCCTTAATTTGTTACCTCAAGCATCAACTCTAATCGAGCCTTAAAAAATTTCATGAGCATGTAGGCAAATTGACTTGGATTCTAACACACTAACTAAACTAACTAAACTAACAACTAAGCTAGATCTACTAACTAACAATAATTAATCTGTTTTAACCAACTAACTAACTATATATATATATAGTTCTATATATATATATATTATATATATATTATATTATATATATATATATATATATATATATATATATATATATATAGCATGTGTGTAGATGTTCATTAATATGCAGTTATAATATATATATATATATATAATAGTATATATAGTATATAGTATATATATAGTATATTATTTATATAATATAATTATATATATTTAATATATATAGCTATATAGTATATGTGTTTTTATATAATGTGTGTGCAGTGTGATGGTGTCGTTAATACGCATCGCGAGTTATCATATATAAATATAATATATATATATATATATATATATATATAATGTAGTAGTATATATAAATATAGATATATTTATATATATTATTGAACATATAATAGTAATAATTATTATAATAATAATACTATATATAATATATAGTAAACTATAAATGTATGTGGTATGTTAATGGACGCATGACGCAAGTTATAATATATATATATATATGAATTATAATATATAATATATATACTATAGTAGTAGTAGTAGTAGATAGTAGTAATATAAGTGAGTATATATATATATATTTTATATTGTATAGTGTATATTAATACGCATCGTCAGTTATATATATAGTTATATTATATATATATATACCATTTATATATACATACACAATACATATATACATATATATATTTATATATAGTATATATATATATATATATATATATATTATATAATATATATATATATATATGATATATATATACCTGCGATGCGTATTAACATACACAAATACATATATTCTATATATATATGTTGTGTGTATGTTATACGCATCGCAGTTTATATATAGTATATCAGTCTGTCTATATATATATATATATATATAATTATTTATATATAGTATATATATATATTATATATATATATAAGTTCTATAAAATTTTAAGCTGCCTATGTTAATACGCATCGTTAAGTTTGAATATATATATATATATATATATAGTAATATATCTATATATATATATCATATATATATATATATATGATATATAATATATAGTATCTTATATTATCTGTTTGGGTTATGTTCCCAGTGGTTTACTGTATTTACTTCTATTACAGGAGACTCTTCTTCATGGATCAGTCTGCAAATGTTGTTGTGTCTTTCTGTGTATGAGCCCCTCAGCAGCAAAAACTTACATCCAGATAGTATGTGACATACTGATTCCGACCATTCATTGCACATTCTGCATTTGTCCGTTATATTTTGCCCTTCTATGTGCTTTTTGAACCAGTTGGTCCTGAGCCCAAGATCAGGCCCTCAGGACCAACTGGTTCAAAAAACACATAGAAGGGCAAAACATAACGGACAAATGCAGAATGTGCAATGGAGGGTCGGAATCAGTATGTCACATACTATCTGGATGTAAGTTTTTGCTGCTGAGGGGCTCATACACAGAAAGACACAACAACATTTGCAGACTGATCCATTATAGATTATGCAGAAAATTTGAAATAGAAGTAAATACAGTAACACGCTGGGAACAATACCCAAACAATATTATATATTATAGGTATATAGTAATATATATATATATACTATACTATATATATATATATATATTTATATGTATATATATATATATGTATATATATAACTACGAGTGCGTTAATTACATACACCCAACATATATAGAATAATATCATAATCATATATATATGTAATATTATATTTTAATATATTATATATATATAATATATATATATATATATATATATATAATAACTGCATATAATAACATACACAGCATCATTATATATATATATATATGTATGTGTGGTATGTAATCCGACATCGCAAGTTATATTATGATATATATATATTATATTATATTATATATATATATTATATTATACCGATAATATATGATATATATTAAATAGTATTTTATATGTAATGGGTGTAGTTAATACGCAATCGTAAGTAATATATATATATATTATATATATAATATATATATATATATATATATATATAGTGTATATTATATATTAAGGATATATATATATACTATTCCTATCTATATATTGTTTGGGTTATGTTCCCAGTGGTTTACTGTATTTACTTCTATTACAAATTTTCTGCATAATCTATAATGGATCAGTCTGCAAATGTTGTTGTGTCTTTCTGTGTATGAGCCCCTCAGCAGCAAAAACTTACATCCAGATAGTATGTGACATACTGATTCCGACCCTCCATTGCACATTCTGCATTTGTCCGTTATGTTTTGCCCTTCTATGTGCTTTTTGAACCAGTTGATCCTGAGGGCCTGATCATGGGCTGCTAGGATGGTTCTTTCGTCTTCACTTTTTAGCCATCCTTTTATCATTACTTCATTTGATTTGTAAGTGTCAATGAAGGCTTCATCCAGTATGTTTTTATGGTGTTTCGCAAATGTGTGATTTTTCCATTGTTCTAGGTTTGCTTCTTCTCTCTTCTCTTTGTATGTCATCTTAGCATTCTTTATTTCTCTCTCCAAACTTTCATTGTTTCTGCCTTCTCCATCAAATCTCACATCTCTTAGGTAATCATTCATTTTATATATATATATATATTATATATATATAATATATATATATATATATATATATATATATATATATATATATATATATATATGTAAGGTGTGTGTATGTTAATATGCAGTTATAATATATATATATATATATATATATATATAATATATATATATTATATATATATATAATATTATTATATTAATATATATATAGTCTATATATATATATTAATATATACATTATATATATATATATATATTATATTTTTATATATATATATATATATATATATATATATATATATATAATATTATTTATATATGTATGGGGTGTATATTGTTAATGATGGTAGTTATATATATATATTAATTAGTATACTATATATATATATATATTATATATATATATATATATATATATATATATATATATATATATATATATATATATATATATATATATATATATATATATATATATAATATATATTAGAGATATATATATATATATATTATATATATATATTATGATTAATATATATATATATATATATATATAGTTATATAATATATGGGTGTATGTTAATATACATATATATAATATATATATATATATATTTGTATTTGTGTGTGTGTGTTGTACCCCAAAGCTTTGTTCTTTTACGTCATAATTTACACTTGACATCTTAAAAACTAATTAGTTTTAAATGAAAGAGTATTCATTTCTTTCTTTGTCAATAGCTTACCATAATATTCCCACGTTCTTTGTGTGTCTAGGCTCGCAGGTGTTGTACCCAAAAAGCTTTGTTCTTTACGTCATAATTTACACTTGACATCTTACCCCTTTTAGGCTTAAATGCTAATTAGATTTTCTTTGTGTATAGCTTACCCTTCTCTCCCTCCCTTCTATCCTCTCTTTTTACCCCTTTCTCTATCTCCCCCCCCTCTCTCTCTCTCTCTCTTCTTTCCTTTAACGTCAGTTAGATGCGAGCGATTGAAAGGGACAGACGTGTGGCTCTAGCGGCCTGCGCAACGACGCATAAATTTATTTACGCTTGTATGCGCGCGCGTGTATCTTTCCATGCATGTACGTACGTATACGCGTATATATATATATATATATATATATATACTTATATATATATATATATATATATATATATATATATATATATATATATATATATATATAGGCGTGTGGTGCGTGTGCGTGTGCGTGTGGTGTGCGTGTGCGTGTGTGCGTGTATATCTCCCGATGCATGAACGTAGTTTTCTAAGCATGTAAAGTACGTATATAGTGTATAATATATTAGTTATATATATATATAGCTAGATATATATATATATATACTATATACTAATATATATATTATATAATATATATATATATATATATATATATACTATATTATTATATTATATATATATTATATATTATATATATATATATATATATAATAGATATATATATATATATATATATATATAATATATTAGTATATATATGTATAATATATATATTTCCAGTTCTAGGTTTTAGTTCCAGAAATCCTGGAATTCCAGGATTTCAATTAGTGCTTTCCAGTTTCCAGGAATCCTGGAATTCCAGAATTCCAGTTTTACAGGCTTCCAGACCCCCCGAAATCACCCTCAACTACTTAGATCTTCTGTAGAATTTCTTGGTATTCTGTATTGCAGCTCTTCTGCTCCTCTAACTCTCTTGCAGAGTTTCTTAGTATGCTGTATTAGGGTTCTTCTTTCCCTCCAACTTTATTATAGAGTCTCAATAGTCTTCTAGGGAGTTCTTGTGCTCCTTCTCTTCTTAACTCTCGTGTACAGTTTCAATATTCTTCCAAGGAGTTATTGCGCTCCTTCTCTTTTCACTTCCTTGTGGAGTTTCTTTGTGTCTTCGATTGGAGCTCTTCTGCTTCCCCAACTTTTCTGTAAAGTTTCTTGGAGATAAACAGTTGTAGTGCAAAGCTAGCTATCTCCAATGGTCCACTGGCTAGTTTGCAATTAGAGCATATTAACAATTCATCTCATAATTATAAGTAGATCGCTTAGTTGTATTACGTGTCAACACGTTAAATTATCACTTCATTTGCGAAGTTGATATTTTGTATTTTTTTTTTTTATTGAACGAGAACTATTTTATGATTTGCATTTTCCGTGGTAAAATAAATATTCTCATTCATTAGTTTTTCTACTTTTTAAATCTGAAATATATTTGGATACTTGGTTTTTCGCTTGGCCTGAGATTTTCTTTCAGTAACAAGGTGGTATTTTTCGATCGTTTATATATATATATATATATATTATATATATATATATATTATTAGTATATATATATATATATATATTATATATATACTAATATATATATATTATATATATATTATATATATATATATATCTATATATATATTATTAATATACAGTATATATATATAATATATATATATATATATATATATATAATATATATTATATATATTATATATATATATATATATATATATATATATATATATATATATATATATATATTCTGACCATCGTTGGAGTAGGACTCACTGGAAACAGCGGGAGGAGAAATGAGAAGAACTAGAAAAGAAATTGGGAGAGCTATTCTGAAGCTTCAGTTTTAGTCTGAGAATAGGAAAAAGCAGATTGAATGCAGGAAGAGTGAAAATTTAATCAAATTCTCAGTAAATACACCCACTGTGGTAAATATTTTAAATCTAGTTGAACATTTCGAAATTAAAATCATAATAATAAATTAAAACAAGATTAATATTTTACAAACATTTCAAGAAGAGGAGCAACAAAATTTTCATATTTATGTTTTCCCGTTAATATTTAATAGATTATGAAGTTCTAACAAAAATAATTTAAGCAGCTGGAATTTTTTTTAATAGATTCCATTTGTAAATGAAAAATTAAATATGATTTGGTTATCTATATTTGGATACAGGAGGGAATTATTGGGAAGTCAGTGGAAATGATTTGTGTTCATAGAAGATTGGATGTTTCTTCGCTCTCAGGACAAATGAAGATTTTCTTCGCATAATTATAGGGCGACAGGGCTAGCAACCCGGTCCTTTCATTCTTGTTTGTGTTACTCCTGGACCAGCGTTGGAATCTTATGCGCTTAGAAGCACAATCCTCTGGAGTTTTGAGGCTTAATGGAAGAAGATGCTAGTTCTACTAAAAGTGCGAGAGCCCTGAGAGTGTTTAACCCGAGGACTGACGTCGGAAACCATTGTGGCGAGAAATAGTTTCCAAAAGTGCTATAGGATCAAGAGTTTCGGGCTATAAGGAAGATGCTGGTCCAACTGACAGGGCGAAAACCCTATTTGGGAGATGGCAAATAATATATATATATATATATATATATATATATATATATATATATATATAATAATCTATATATATATATATTAATATAATATAATATATATATAATATATTATATTATTATATAATATAATATTATTTCTCCCCAGATCGGGGGTGAGGTGCTCAAAATACACCGGAAATAGAAAGAATAGAAGAACATGACGTAAGTTGAAAGGATACGCCCCCTTCTAACCGTCCTCTCTATAACCCTTAAGTGAGAGCTAATGGCAGAAAAAAAATCCACCGCGACGGACTTCTCACTGTGGTTTCTCGTCAATGTGAAGGGTTCATTCTCTTGGAAGCAGTCGGACCACAACCATACTCCCTCACAATACCCAGCCATTTACTCTTATTGACTCAGGGCCCTCTTAACTGCTATTCAAACTAGGAAAATGCTAGGGCGGCAGAATATGAGGGAGTTTTCGTTAAACGGTAGTTTAGTGTTTATATTGAATGTGTCATGCGCCGGTTGTATATTGTAATCTCGGTATCTTTTTTATATGTGTACTTTTGTTCTGAGCTCCACGTGTTCTACCCTAGGTTGGCTAGAACGCGGCCACACAAAGACAAGAAAAGGAAAAATAACTATATATATATATATATATATATATATATATTATATAATATATATATATATATATATATATATTATATATATATATATATATATATATATATATATATATATATATTTTATATATATATATAATATATATATATATAATTATATATTATATATATATATATATATATATATATATATTATATATATATATATAATATATTATAATATTAATATATAATATATATAATATATATTATATAGATAAAAATATTTTCTGATATTTCATAAACCAGTACACATATCTTTGCTAAAGGATCGAATAACACACCAAACCGCAACGGCACAGCGAAGCCAACGAGCACATATTTTGACGAACGCCACCACAACCGCGGTTGTCACTGCTCTAAAAACCACAACCGCGGTTGTCACTGCTCAAAACCGCAAATGCGGTTGTCAGGAAGTTTTCTTTTTAAAAATACTCTCTTAATGCTATCAACTTTCTTCTTCTATTATATATATATATATTATAGTACTTATAGTTATATATATATATATATATATATATTATATATATATATATATTATATATATATATATATACATATATATTAATATATAGTTATTATATATATATATATATATTATATATTATATATATATATATATATATATATATATATATATATATATATATATAAACAAGAGAAAACACAATAAACTTGTGAATATAGTATTATTATAAATCCCCACATAAAAATAAAACAAAAGAAAAATTACAAAACCAATGAACTATACTTCGAGAGACATCCGCCTCCCCGCAATTCCAGGCTTCGTAAATAAACTGTCAATAAATAATTAAGGACAAAATAGTGGTGTTAAAATAGTTGTTGTTTAGTGATGTTATTTAAGATATTTTATAAACTAAGATTTTTTGAAAATTTACATAAAATAATATCGGTAAAAACCAAAGAATAGAAGTAAAACATTAAGATTATTTGCATTCTTAGTTAGAAAAGTTTCTAATCATTGTTTTTGTGAGCGTCTATGACGGGAGATTTCAGCTCTATATTTGTAACATCGATCCAATGTTCCTTCTCTTCTCTATGCTTTTGCAGGGATGAGTTACGGTCACAAATTTTTAGAGAGTAAGAATGTGTTATAGGTATGTATCTTTTAAAATAAAGATAATAGTGCCTTTTCCAACTGACAATTTTAAAAGATACATATCTAAAGATTTTATGCTTGTTTCAGGTGTCCGCAACACTTAAAAAAAAATTCCTACCAAATTTAAATTATGATGATTCAGAAATTAAAAATGTTTGTGGTCTTATGCAATGAACCAGCAAAGATTGAGGTTCTTTATATATTGGAGAAACTTTGGATTTGAAAAGAAGAAAATAAAAATTTGTGACCGTTACTCATCTCTGCAAAAGCATAGAGAAGAGAAGGAACACAGGATCGATGTTGCAAATATAGAACTGATATCTCCAGTGATAGACACTTACAAAAGACAATTATCAGAAAATTTTTTTAATCAAGATTGTAAATAATTTTAATGTTTTAAATGCAAATTGCTCATGATGATTTTACCAATTTTAGTCTTAAAAATTTTTCAAAAATGTCTTATTTTATGAAATATCTAAATAACATCACTTAGACAACCAGCAATTTTAACAAATAATTTTGTCCTTAATTTTAAAAAAGTTTTATTTAAAAATTGAATGAGGAGAAGGCGTATATCCTATCGAAAGTATAGTTCGTGATTTTAAGTGAATTTTTATTTTGTTTTATTTCTGTGTTTTTTATAATTATATATAGTATATATATATATCATATATATATATGTATATATATATATATATATATATATATTATTAATTTATATATATTATATATTATATATATTATATAATTATATATATATTATTTAGTTTTTGTGTTATATATGTATGAGTGTGTGTGTGTGTGTGTGTGTGTGTGTGGGGGGTGTGCGATGATTTGGTTTTGTGTGACAATCGGAGAGAGTTTGAATGATTAGTAAGATAGATTTTGGTAAGAGTGTGGCAAAAGGAAGGGGTTTTAAGTAAACGTTTGATACGAGTAAGGTTATGGTTGCGAGTGTGGACAGTCTTCAGAGTGAAGTTATGTTAGATGGTGATCAGCTGGAAGCAAGTGTCTGAGTTTAAATATTTAGGATAGACTCTATGGGTTGGATAAAAATGGAAAACGGATGAATGCAGAGTGTAGTGAGTGAAAGTTGCGACGTGGCAGGAAGTTGGCTGGTGTAATTAAATCGTTGTTGGATGTAAAGGGACTAAGTCTTTAGTGCGCTAGGATCTTACATGAGGGTATGCTGTTACCTGTGTTAATATATAGTAATGAGACTATGGTCTGGAATAAGCAGTTTAGATCTAAAGTACAATGTGTTCAGATGGACAATTAGGGTCGTGTTAGGTGTGACGAAGAATTGATCAAACAGATGAGAAAATGAAAACGTATTATAGAGCTGTGGTTGGTGTGAAGAAAGGGGTAAATGAGAGAATAAATGAAAGTTACGTTGAGATGGTTTGGTCATGTGGAATGGATGGATGATAGTCGGTTGGTTAAGCGGATGTATAGTGGTGAGTGTGCTGGGAATCGACCGGCTGGGAGACGGAAGAAAAAGTGGATTCAGTCAGTAAAGGAATGCATGGAGGAGAGAAATGTGAATTTGGAAGAGACGAGAAGAAAGGTGCATAATAGAAATGAATGGGCGGCTTTTCTGAGGGGGCATGGTTGTGGCCCACCTGGGCCAAGGATTCCATAGTGAGGGTCCGTCGCGATCCCGTGAAGCTCTAGGGTGAATTTTCTGACTGCTACGAGTTCTCACTAAAAGGTATAAAGGGGGCGGTAAGGCTGGGCTTTCTTTTCGATTTGCGTCATATTCTTCTACTTACTTTTCTGTTTCCCGGTGCATGTGAGCACCTTACCCCCAGTATTGGGGAGAGAAGGTGGGTGACGATGATGATGATGATGATGATGATGATGATGATATATATATATATATAATATATACTAGTACATAATATATATATATATATATTTATATATATATATTATATATTATATATAATATATATATATATATATAGTATATATATATAATCTCGTTGCCAACACACTGATAACTCTTGCAAACAGAGGCTAAATTCAACATTAAAAGACGTGAAACTTTAGTATATTCAAGGTAATAATAATATAATAATAATAATAATAATAATAATAATAATAATAATAATAATAATAATAATAATATTATTATTATTATTATTATTATTATTATTATTATTATTATTATTATTATTATTATTATTATTTTATTAGTAGTATTAGTAGTAGTAGTAGTAGTAGTAGTAGGAGTAAGTAGTAGTAGTAAACAAAGCAATTGTTAAATTTGTTATTGTACAACCGCAACCGCAACCGCGGTTGTTGAAAAATTTAAGAACCGCAAAAAAACCGCAACCGCGGTTGTTGAAAAATTTAGGAACCGCAAAAAAACCCTGCAAACCGCGTTTTATGCAATAATTCAGCTTCGCGTCCATCACTCATATATATATATATATATATATAATATTTTATATATAATATATATAGGATATATATATATATATATATATATATATATAATATATATATATATATATTATATATATATATATATTCATATATATATATATATATATATAATATATATTATATAATATATATATATATATATATATTTATATATTATATATATATATATATATAAATATATATATATATATATATACTTATTATATATATATAATATTTTAAGTTTAGTATAAACTAATAAAAAATATATATATATATATATATATATATATATATAATATAATTTTACATTTGCTTTAGGTGAAATTTTTGCTCGATTTGCAGCACACTCACCACTACACATCCGATTAACAAATCGGCTATCATCTATCCTTTCCATATGGCCAAACCATCATAATACACTCTCGTTTATTCTCTCATTTACTCATTTACGCCGTTCTTCTCACCACACAACTCCGTAACGCGTTCATTCCTTATTTTATCAATTCCTTATCTCTTATTTGACACCATAGTTTCACTACTACACATTAACACAGATAACATTGCCTTATGTAAAATCATAGCGTACTAAAGACTTAGTCCCTTTGTATTCACCAAGGATCTCACTGCGCCAGCCACCTTCCTGCCATTTACAACTTTCCTTCTACAAAATACATCATCCGTTCCCTTTTCATCTAACATATATCCTAAATATTTAAACTAAATACTTGATCCAATTACTTACCATACAGAATGACTTCACACCGCGGACTCTCCTCATTCACTACCATAACCTTACTCTAATCAACATTTAGTTTCAAACTAGTTCTTTTACACACACACACCCTTCTAAATCTCACTATCAATTCTTTGAAACTCTCTTCAGGTTCACCACACAAAACCGAATCATAAGCGTACAATAAAGAAGGCACCTTCCAACCCTTCCATTCTCCATCAGTCTAACACCTTCCCTACCACCCCATCCATATACAAATTAAATAACCAAGGAGACATAACACAACCCTGTCTCACTCCACTACTAAACTTAAACCATTCACTTTCAACTGCACTAATTCTTAACAGAATTAATTCTTAATAGAACTGTTGAATTTTAAGTGATTTGCAGTTAAATAGTTAAATAAACAGCCATAAGTTTTTGTTTTTTAAAAAAAGAATAATAATAATAATAATAATAATAATAATAATAATAATAATAATAATAATAATAATAATAATAATAATAATAATAATAATAATAATAATAATAATAATAATAATAATAATAATAATAATAATAATAATAATAATAATAATAATAATAATAATAATAATAATAATAATAATAATAATAATAATAATAATAATAATAATAATAATAATAATAATAATAATAATAATAATAATAATAATAATAATAATTAAAGTTGATTTAATCCATTACCAAACTGTGTATTTCTGCCAGGGGTTTTGTCAGTTGTAGTTTCATTTGCGCCTTTGCCAGGCTTTGTAGTTAATGAAGGCGGAGTTCTTGTTGGTGCTGCTTTAGTCGTATAGTTCGGTTCAAAAACTGAGCAATCCGGTCCAGTCCATCCTGGCTTACAATAGCACGTGTTGATGTTTGAACAAACCTAATTTTGTAATATATATATATATATATATATATATATATATATACTAATATCTACTTATATATTAGTATATATAATATATATTATATATTATATATATATATATATATATATATATATCAGCCACTTCCCTTTTGGTTCCCTAGAGGTAGGGGTGGGGTACAAGAAAGCATGCACCGGAAACAAAATAGCTAAGTAGAAGACAATAACCTCAGTCATAGAAGAAAGTTCTCCCCCCCCACACAACCTCCCCTTATGTCCTTAAATGCGAAACAGTCAAGGTCAAAATCCAAGCTGAAGCTTCACTTCACCGTGACAATAAACGAACGTGGCATCTGGGCAATGCCACGGTTCATCTCCTGGGTCAGGTCATAGCCATGCACTTTCACAAAACTATGCCAATTGCTCCTTTTATGCAGCAATCTTCTTGCAAGTGCAAATTAACATTCCTATCTTTCAGACATGGTTTTACTGAGTCAATCCCTTTTTCTTACGTCTCCCACCAGGTTGATTTCCAATACACTCACCTCTATTCACCCGCCTAATCATACTACTATCATTCATCCTTTTCATATAACGAAACTACTTTATTACACTCTCATTTACTCTCTCATTCAAACATTTCTTCACACCACACAACTCATTAGCAAGTTCATTCCTCATTTTATCCACATGAAAAGACTCCACCTTAGATCTATACCTCTTATTCACACCATAGGTTTGCTACTATATTTTAACACCTGTAACAACATACACTTATCTAAGACCCTAGCGCACTCAAGACTTAGTCCCCTTTCAGTCACCAAAGATTTAATTGCACCAGCCACTCTGCGTCAGCCGTTCCCTTTTCATCCAATATATAGCCTAAATATTTAAACTCAGGTACTTAATTCAATTGTCTACGATGCAACATCATTTCACACTACGTACTACTCACTTAACCTACCACCATCACCTTATTCTTATCTACATTTACTATAAAATCCCTCCTTTAGCACACCCGGCCAAACCTCTTTATCAATCTTCTCACACTACTTCTGATTCACTACACAAAACTTAAACATCTTGGTACAATAAGCTGGGCATCCTCTACTCTCCTCCATTTTCCATCAGTCTAAGCCACTCCCCTGCAACCCATACCTTAAATGCTTTCATTACCCTATCCATATACAAATTAAAAAGCCATGAAGACATTCACTCTCCAATTCATTTTTCTTACACAAGCTTCACACTATCAATATACATATTTCTAATTTCATTCAATTATCTACCACCAACACCATATATTATTAAAACCTACCACAGAGCTTTCCTGTTAATCCTGTGATACGCCGGTTGCAAATCCATAAAACCTAAATAAAGTTTGTTCTTTTTCTTTCTCATTTTTCACTCATTTCCTTCAATGTTAAAATTTTATCTATACATCCTCAACCCTCTCCTAATGCAACTTATTCTTCAACAATCAGCTCCTCAGTCACTCCACGCTCCCTTTCTACCAAATACATGCATATATTTCTTTCTACCAAATACTAGCTTATATCTTCCCCAGAACATTCAATAAACTAATTTCCTTAAAGATTCTACAGTTCCTTTATCACTAACACATATACAAGGGTACCATCATTGCTCTCATCCAGTCCTCAGGAAATACACCCTCCACAAACTACAAGACTTCAATATCCAGTCAATCGCAATCCCCTCCCCCCTACTGGTTACCTCATCCCCAAAATGACCACTTCTTCTTGCACCATCAAACCCACACACATTCTCTATCACCTCATTATTACTGCCAATGATATGCAGATTTTCAAGATGTTCCCTTCACACCCTCCTCGAGTCCATCTCATCAGTCACGAAAGCACCATCCATATTTACTATTATTCTTAACCTTTCATACTCCAATCCAGAACAGCTTCTTATTCCCTTGCAAGTCCAAATTCATCTTCCTTCCAAACTGTTCATTTACCTATTTTTTTTAATACTTATGCAACTTTAGGCCCTCCTCTTTTTCTCTCTCTCTAGATATTTCAATACACTTTCTTTTGAAACCTAATCATTTGCTTTTAGTACATTCAACCATGTCTCCTTTTTACTTTTTACCGTTGCATCACTTCTTTTCACCACCTAAAATTGACATTCTCACTTCCTACTTCAGCACATCCACCTACTTCTTTTGCACTAATAACAACCGTTTCCTTAATTGTTCAGTTTCAACTTGTTCACATTCAATTGATTTACTTGTAAGCGCTCTTAAATACTTATCCTTATTACCTTGTTCACTTAACTTCTCACTCTTAATTCCACCCACTTCCTTCCTTATCACCTTCTCCTCCATCCAAGCCCCCACTAACTAAATCTTAGATATAACAACATATTGATCCGATAATATTCACCCCCTCACTGATTTAACATCCAACACATACTTCAACATCTCCTTCATCACCAACACAAAATCAATCATATTCCACTTCGACACAATCTCTACCTACAACAACTCTCGTATACTTATGGATAGTCTTGTGCTCAAAGAATAAATTATGTACAAACATTTCTCTCTCCTCACAGAAATTAATCACCTTACCCTTCTCATTTTCTCACGCAATCACAAGTGCACACACACACACACACACACACACACACACACACACACACACACACACATATATATATATATATATATATATATATATATATATATATATATATATATATATATATATATATATATATATATATATATATATATATATATATATATATAATTATATATATATATAAATATATATATATATATAAATATATGCTCCATATATATATATATATATATATATATATATATATATATATATATATATATATATATATATATATATATGTATATATATACTATATATATATATATATATATATATAGTATACATGATATGTAATACGCATGTTTTATATGTATATATATAATATCCCTAAGCATTTCACTTATTGAGAGTTTTGGGTTTTCCACACCTTCAATCAATTAGGCGTCAGACGTGCTACCACCTGACCACAATGAGCTAAAAGGAAATCCACTGCTTTTTGAAGATTACTTCTTCCAAAAGGTAGGTGTTGTCAATCGACAGTCACCATTGGCAGATCTTTCAAGTAGTGGAATTTCCTTTTGGCTCATCGTGTCAGGTATTATGCCTGATTTCCAACGTTCGAGTTCAAACCCAAAAACCTCAATAAGTGAAATGCTTACAAAGATCTAGATATCATGATATATATATATATATATATATATATAATATATATATATATATATATATATATATATATATATATATATATATATATATATATATATATATATATATATATATATATATATATATATATATATATATAATACGTTTTACATAGCATGAATACTATACATACAATATGAATCCCGAATTATACTTTCGCTTTGTGTGACCCTTGACCCGAGTGTGAGCGGGGAGATCTGCCAAAGGTGACTGTCAGATTGACGGTACCTTATTCTTCTGGGAAGAAGTAATCTTTCAGAAGTAAACGGTGGATTTCCTTTTAGCTCATCGTGGTCAGGTGGTAACACGCCTGGTTTACCAACATTGAAGGTGCGGGTTCAAAACCCAAAACTCTCAATAAGTGAAATGCTTAGGGATATTATATATATATATATATATATATATATATATATATATATATATATATATATATATATATATATATATATATATATATATATATATATATATATATATATATAACTTCGTATATATATATATATATAACTTGGTGTGAAGGCCAGAGATTATTTTTATGGAATCCACGACGAGCAGAGTCGAGTTGTGGAAGCCAATTACATTTTCAATTAATGATGGCCAACCGACATAATCCGATATATGGTGTTTGAAAGTGTTTAATTAAATGGTATTAAATAAAGCAAAGAAAGAGTAAATGCAATCCGAGGTTAAAGAGTTGAACAGAAAGTACGATTCTATGTAGTAGACAATCGCACAAGCTTCTTTAATAGAGGAGAAATGCTATAGAGAGTTCGGAAGTAGGAGGGGTGTCTGTATTTTAATATCGATAGCATAAAGAGAATGATA
>JABUQX010133976.1:35000-37500 GCA_015478945.1 Trachelipus rathkii
TTTTAGACCCAAACTCATTTTAAAATCATAGTCATTTTAGCTGTTAAGCGGTGCACAAGTTATCTGATTTGTATTAAAAGTGTTTTATTTTTACTAAGTGTATATCATATTTATAATAAATACTTACATTGAGGAATAATTATTAATTTCACTAGAATAGATAATAATTAATTCACTAGTTCATAAGCTAACCACCAGGGCTCAGCATGAGCCCCACCCGCAAAGTCAGCCAACCCCGCACCCGCTGGTGCGTCCCACCGCGTCCCCGCCCGCCGCGTGCGCCCGCAGGCGCAATATTTCCGCGTTCCGGCCGCGCGCGCCCGCAGGCGCAATATTCCCGCGCGAATTATTATTTAGAACACACATACACACACACGCCCACATACACACACACACACACACACACACACACACACACACACACACACACACACACACACACACATGCACACTCACTTACACATATAACGTATAATTTATTAAAACATTTTATTTTATTATTATACTTAGTGTTATTTACTTCATGCCTATTGTTATTATTATTTAGAATACACATACACACACACACACACACGCACACACACATACACACACACACACACACACACACACACACACACACTCACTTACACATATAACGTATAATTTATTAAAACATTTTATTTTTATTTTATTATTATACTTAGTGTTATTTACTTCATGCCTATTGTTATTATTATTTAGAACACACACACACACACACATACACACACATACACACACACACACACACATACACACTTACACTTACGCACCCACCCACTCGATATTTTGATGCCTCAACTTTGATGCCTCAGCTTTTGATGCCTCAACTTCGATGCCTCAGTTTTGATGCCTCAACTTTGATGTCCCAGCTTTTGATGCCTCAACTTTGATGCCTCAGCTTTTGATGCCTCAGCTTTGATGCCTCAACTTTAATAACCTAGCTTTGGTACCTCAGCTTTGGTGGTTCATCTTTGATGACTCATCTTTGATGGCGTCATCTTTGATACCCTCTATTTGTTTTATAATATATGTATATTTTACTAAAATAAAATATTTATTTGTATTACTCTTTCATTACCATTTTTATTTATCTGTGTTGCCATTTTATTTTAAAACGTAACATGACTGTAAAGTCATAGAATGTGTAATGTATAAAGGTAATAAAGATAAAAAACTGTAGGTGTCCTCATAGCGCAGTGTATTAAGCGCATGTACTTCAGGTGTTATTGTATGATGAAGGTATGAAACCTTAACATACAGAGGTTCACGTTACCAATAGGGATGGGGAGTTCTCTGGTAATTAGTACTTAAAGGACCGGAAACCCGGGTTACTCCGGTTGACATACGCTCACATCCACGTTCGGGCTATGAAGATACCTTTTATTTCGGGCTGCGGATTCGAACCACCGGTTCAGGCGGGCGGGAACGCGGAAATATTGCGCCTGCGGGTGCACGCGGCGGGCGGGGACGCGGCGGGACACACCAGCGGGTGCGGGGTTGGCTGACTTTGCGGGTGGGGCTCATGCTGAGCCCTGGTGGTTAGCTTATGAACCTAGTGAATTATTATTATCTATTCTAGTGAAATTAATAATTATTCCTCAATGTAAGTATTTATTATAAATATGATACACTTAGTAAAAATAAAACACTTTTAATACAAATCAGATAACTTGTGCACCGCTTAACAGCTAAAATGACTATGATTTTAAAATGAGTTTGGGTCTAAAAGATAATAAAACACACACCTGCTCAAATACAAGTTTAAAGAACAACGTTAATTTTCAAAAGACGATAAAATAATTCTCGACCAATCACATACGAGGTCATATAGAGATAAGGATTACTCCGACCAATCACAAGTAAGGAAAACATTTCCTTTTACCTGCTTAAAGGAGCTTACCGATCCAGCATGTTTCAGTTTGAAATATATTTATAAAAATAATAATAACAATGATTCTTGTCTATACGGGAATTACCTTTTGACCTGGTATTAGGATTAAATTAGCCCGTCTACAAAAAGGCTTATCCTAAATTTAGGCCTAAATTTAGGCCTAACGTAGTTATTGCACCACATTTTACAGAAAAAGGTCAGTTTGAAATATATTTTGACCTGGAATTAGGCTTAAATCGCCTCGGGTTACAAAAAGGATTATCCTAAATTTAGACCTAAAGTATTTATTTCAACACATTTTACAGAGAGAGGTCAGTTTCGTATCTGTAAGGAGTGCGGGTTGTTGTGTTTTCTCGTGATGGATTGTCAATGTACATAGATAATAATAATAATAATAAAGAAAACCCGAGTTATTTAAAAAAACTTTGAAATATTTTTAGTTAACATCGAGTGAATAATATAAATGTAAGTGAATAATTGTTATTTTTAAATAAAAACTTAGAATGATTTTAATAAAATACATGTTATGTTAGCAGAGAAGAACTTATTTTGTTATTTTATACTTATTACATGGCTAAAGATGAT
>JABUQX010133976.1:42500-50000 GCA_015478945.1 Trachelipus rathkii
ATATATATAACTATTTCAGTATATATATATATATATATATATATATATATATATATATATATATATATATATATATATATATATATATATGCCTATATATATATATATATATATATATATATATATATATATATATATATATATATATATATATATAAGTTCAGTAGTTCTTAACTACAAATAAATTGGCAACTATATGGCTCTGAAAATTTTCAACTTCTTCAGCGCTCGTGCTGAGCCTCCTGGGGAAAACATGGACCACAAAGACATGGAGGAAGAGAACGTGTAGATATTAGTTTACGGTGTTTTAATTACAAAATTAATAAATGTGTTTTCTTCCTTATAAAAGCATGCTTTTATTATTATCGCACTAAAGTTTACTTTGCAAATAAATTTATCAAACAGCCACCGGCCGGCGAAAAGTCGCAGGCGCAAAGTCGAATAGGCGCTGATGTGCAAAAATATAGGCGCTAGGCGCACTAGGTCCGGCGGCATAGGCGCATAGGCGCAGGCGCACACAAAAAATTATAGGCGCGCCCAGCACTTATATATATATATATATATATATATATATATATATATATATATATATATATATATATATATATATACTATTATCTATATATATATATATATATATATATATATATATATATATATATATATATATATATATATATGGGCTAAACCCCATGAGTAGAGAATTACTGAATCATTAATCAGCCGGTGGAATAATGAGAGATGTTTCTGTGTAGGTGCTTTATTTTACCAGTAAACGATATTTGACAGGAAATGTTTCAACTTGATAAATGACAGGTCAACATGCACAATTCTATCGTTATAATTAACTTTGAAAAACACTTGGGATTATAAATAATGGGCACGGACACCTATCTCTAACATGACCTTATTGCGCGAGATCCTAACTAAAAAACCTCGAGTGAGATGCGCGTCCGGCCTCATTGGCCCTTCTGCCTATCCCCTCTCTGTTTGGCAGCTTCTCCCAATGGGGGAGAAGAGCCATGATATTACGTAGTTACAAAATGAGTTTGTAAGGGGATGCACCAAGCTTTAATAGGTGTATACAGGAGGCCTTGCAAATATAGCCTCTCACAGCTCTGTATACCCTCTATGCCATGCATGCTTATGACTTACAAGACCTTAACTTCAGTGCATATTCTGGTGATCTCGAGTGCGAAAAGGAATATTTGCCTCAGGTCCACAGGTGAAGCCTGGGGTTCTGTTTACACAGATATTTCTATTCACCCTCCTTCTGATTGATACATGAAATGCATAGGAAAGTGGAAAAAAGAATAGTTGAATATACTACTTTAAAAAGGGGAAAGAACTACAAAATATGGATAAATAACACCTTTAACAATTGATTTTGTACTCGTTCTAGTTTCCATATCATCGTCTTTGTCTCTTATTTTTCCCAAGAGATATTCACCTTTGTCCCCCACTTCCTTCCTCTATTTCATCATTCCGAGTTTTTCTTTCGGTCCGAAGGGTCGGGGACTGGTTCGTAGAAGATTTTAACATTTCTTAAGCTTTCAACTACTACTTTATCGCCTTTTATTATATGAGCATTACTGTTTGTGATCTTGACAACTCTATAGGGGCCGTGGTACTTTGCGGACAGCTTTCCGACATTGTATTGCTGGTTCTTTACCAGTAGAAATTTTGCATCTTTCAAGTTCTTTGGAAGAAAGATGTTCCGATTACGCAGATTTGGTTCTTTGAGCTAAGGGTTTGGCCATCAATTCTGTTATTCTTTCAATGTAGGAGTCGTATGATTTTGGACCGCCTGTGACAGAAGTGCTTACTAGGCCATCAGGAATGTTTATATTCTGGCCGTACAATAACTTGCTGGGGCTGATGCCACTCTGAGAGATGGGGGCCAATCGGAGGGCGAATAAGACGAAGGGTAAGACATCCAACCATTCTTGTGTTTTCATAGTTGGCTCCGCCAGCATGGTTCTAATGCTGTTAATGATCATCTTGTTCAACATCTCGCATTTCCCATTAGCTGGGGCGTTGTAAGTGCTGGTTGTGTGAAGTATCCCTAATAGCTTGCACACGCTCCCAAATAAGTGTGAAGTAAAGTTTGCGCCGTTATCTGAAACGATTTGGCTGGGAATTCCACAGTGCGGAATTAGCTGGTTTATCAAAGTCTGAACTATTGTCTCTTTCGCGGCGTCCTTGAGAAGCCCACACATAGTGTGAGTATCGGTCGATGAGAGTTAACAGATACTTGTAGCCACGACAGGAAGATAATTTAAGGACATCTACATGAAGGACTTCAAATTTATGGGAAACTTCTTTGTACTTCCCATAAATTGGATTGATTCCTAGTCCGACTTTGGACCTCTGACATTGAGGACAGGCCCGGACGACTCTTTGACCTTTGATGCATGTTTAAACACAAAATCAGCCTTCAACACAGTAAGGCAGCGGGAGATAGATGGCCTGCAAGTGCGTCATACGGAATATCGTCTATATGTTGATCAGGGAGAATGACTCTGGCATAATTCAAAGAGATATCGACATATAAAGAAATCTGTTTCTTCTTAAACCAGAATCCTTGTTTTTTGATGATTAAGGAACTCTTTTCCTAGTAGGGAATTTATGAAATCATCTTTCTTTTGGTCTTCACTTATTTCTGTATAATCTATTTCTTTTCTGAATCGCTTTATTAGCTCTAAGTGGGCGTCATTAAAATTTTGGATCAAATTTATTCGTGTGTTTATTGGTAAAAAGTATCCTTTAATTCATCCACTTTTATAGTAGTCATTTTATTATTAAATTTATCTAGTTCTCTTTTCTATTTCCAACCTTTCTTCTACGTTTAATCCTTTCCTTTCAAATCATGACACCACACGCATGATAGAAGAATGCGCTTGCAGTCATTTAAACTCCACAGTTTGCCTTTCATTGGAATTTACGACCTTGGCGAAAGCCACATTCTTTATGGTTTGGGCATACCTCTTTTTTAAACCTGGAGAAGGTGCCTCATAAAGGAATGCGTTTAATGGGCTGTATTTTGTACCTTTTGTTTTGATTTTGCTGGTGTCGCCCTGATTGGCTGGTTCGTCGGTGGATGAAGGCCAATCGCGGCGCTTTTTCGGTGGGAGGGCGTAGCTGGAGACTCCGCCTCTTCTTCAATATTGCAGTCTTGATCGGCAATTGCAACGTTCTCGATTTCAGTAACAATTTTATTGTGTAATAGATATTCAGATAGGGGATTTATCTTTTTTGTGATCAACTCCCAAGAGACTTTATAAGCAGATAAGAGGTTTAAACTTCTTATTTCACGTAAATTTTAGTTTTTGCAGTCATTGCATCTTTTGTATTTTTGCAATAGTTCTCTCGATTGTGTTGAAATAGTTATAAGCTTCCCAGCTAGTAGATACCCGTACTTCCTCAAAAGTTTAGTTAAGACCACTAACAATTTGTTCGCATAATCATATTTTTGCTTAGTAAGTGACAATATGGTGCTGTAGAATGCAACAGGTTTATCACCTTCGCCTGCAGTGGATAAGATCACCGCAGCGGCGGCTACATCCGTCAGTGTATAATAATTTTAAAGGGGCTTGAGTGACTTTGGTATGCTAGGCATTAGCATTCCTTATGGCTTCTTTGCTATTTTTAAAAAGCACATCGACCGTAGGATTCCAGTTGAGGCGGCGGTTTCATAAGGCTTCCACTTCAGGAAAAGGTAGAGAGGAGCTGTAATATTTGAAAAGCAAACCACCGAAAGCGATAGAAACCTATCCTTCGAAGATAACTTCTTAATTCTTTGACAGTCTTAGGCTTGGGGGTATCGATTATTTCACTTACTTTCTCACAATTTGGTCTGATTCCGTTTTCATCGATTGTATAGCCAAAATAATCGATTTCTTTCTGAGTTATTTGACACTTGGATGGATTAATACTGATATTTAAGTATTGTAACCTCTTCAGTACCTTTTCAAGTAGGTCTTTGTGTTCCTTTTCAGTTTGGGAGTGGATCAAGATATCATCCATATAGGCATGTGTATTTGGGAGCCCATGCATGAGAATATCGATAAAAGCTTGGAACACAAATGGGGAGGAGACGAAACCCATCGGGAGGCATCGATAGCTGTATGTGCCGATGTTTGAGGTTATGGTGAAGTATTTTTCAGAGTCTGGGTGGAGCGGAATCCTATAAAATGCCTGGGTTAAGTCCACCTTAGTGAATAGCCTGCTTCCTTTCAAGGTAAACATGGCGTCATGGAGATGAGGGAGGCCATAAGTTTCGATCTCAGCTCTTTTGTTTAGCTCTCTAAAGTCTGAGATGATTCTGACGCGCCCTTGGCTCTTTTCAAGGACACTTACAGGGAATGACCAGGGTGAGTTGGTTCGTCTTAACACTCCAGTGGCTAAAAGATTGTCAAATTCTGCTCGAGTTTGTGAATAGAGTTTGTGGGGGACTCTGCGAGGTCTGAGTGAGATGGGGGGCCCCCTGATTTTCACTTTAATACTTTTTCAGGTATAAAAGCGGTCTTTTCATCAGTAGTTACAAGACCGTCCTCACCTATCAACGCTGTGCTTATTCTGTTATTTTTATCTTTATATTTTTCAAAAATTTCATCCCAAGTTTGCATTTGTTTCAATTTTATGTGATGATTTTCAGGTAAATATGGGTTCAAAAATAAACTTTTATATTTCAATAAGATATCATTAAAAAGAGGTGAACTAGAAGGTACGTGCACAGAGGTAGGAGGAGGAGTAAATGATAGAGTAGATGGAAAGTATTCATGCGCATATTTAATATTAAAATTTATATTTTTATTTAATTTCAAGGTTTTATTAGTGACTGAATCTATTAATAAATCTCGTTTAAAGTCAATGCCCATTTGAAATTTCTTTAAAAATGACAAGCCTAATATGTTCATATCAATATTTGCAATATAAAATGTGTCAAAATATTTCCGACCTAAATTCAGGTCGATTTCAATGGTTTTAACATCATAAATAGCAATTTTAGTATTGTTTGCTGCAAACATATAGCCTTTAGGTGGCGTATTATCTACAGGAGCACTTCCAGCCAGAATATTTTTGGCTGACCCAGTGTCAATTAGATAATCTACCTTATTTATAGTGTCATAAACCTGGTAAGAGTTGAAGTCGTCGATTTTACAAACCTTCTCGTTCACCACAACATCGGCTGCAACAGTCTTACTGTCACTACAGCGGTCGTTAACAGCGCTTTTGATGGGGTTTAACAAGATATTTGTTTTATCGCTCTCACTCTCTCTTACCTGGTCCATAACGCCCATATTATTAGGTAAATTTAATGTAAAGAAGACATACCCCTCATGCAACGGGTTTACAGTTGTAATAATATTTGTATTATTTATCTTACCATAACATCTTGAGACAGTTGAATCATTTACGACAATATTTTTATCAATTAAAATATTTTCATATTGAGTACTACTACCACTCCCCGTGGGTGTTCCTTTAGGTTTATTTAGATACGAAATATGCGATTCCTTGACATGTAATGATAATGATCGTTCGTTAACACAATTTTCATTAATGGTAACACCCTTCACAAATTCATTGTTATTTATAACACTGTTTATATTTTCAAAATTCATAGCACGAGCGGGCTGTTCAATGTTTTGATAACTTTCGTCCTTTGATTATTATTGTCGGACTTGTTGTGATTATTGGTGGCATTATTATTATTATTATTATTATTATTATTATTATTATTATTATTATTATTATTATTATTATTAGTAGTAGTAGTAGTAATAGTAGTAGTAGCAGTAGTAGTATTAATAGCAGTATTAGTAGTAGTATTCTGATTACTATTGTTATTTATATTTATAGCGTTTTTATTTATTACACACTTATTTTCTGAGTTTATTTCAAAGCACTCATCATCATTTCGTTGATGATCGTTTATAACTTGCACTTGTGGGTAAAAGGAAACTCTTTTCCTGTGACCCAGGTTTCTACGACTGTCGCTTTGAGGAGGTGGTGCTATCGACAGTCGAGGAGCTAGTTTTCCGAATTTTGTGAGGTGGTGTGTGTGGTGGTTCTTTCACCATTATTATGGAGTAATGGATATAATGGGCATTCAACTCCTTCGCAGCGGTAGGCACGGTATAAGTAGCGAGAATGGTAATAACAGAGGTTCTGTACTGGGTTATTAAATGCATTTGTACACCCATTACTATCAGCTGACCTTGATTGTCTAGACAGGCTTTTGTCGCGTCTCATATTACCTCTATCAGCTGCGTGTGTTTGACCTTGAAGCAGTTGTTGGACGAAGTGTTCACCAGCTCAGACACCGTTTTCGTAAGTTGGGCCATCTGGCGCGAAAGCGGGTTGTCACTGAGCTGGGAGGCATCATGTGTGCGCATCGGGTTTTGCGCGGTGTTCTTCGAAGAAGTGGCGTCTGTTTCTTGTCGGTCTGTGTGCGTTCGTATAGCGTTCACAGAACTCCAAGTTTGGATGTAATTTTGATGTTGATGTCTTCTGTCTTTTTGAACGAAATTTTTGTAAAGATCATCTGCGACTTTTACCATTCGATGTAAGTCATTTTCTTCAGCCAAAGAATATACGCTCATCTGAACGTTTGTGGGCATTTGTTCGAGGAATAAGTCTACAGCAAATTTTGGGTTATGTTCGATTAAGACTTCAAAGCTCTTGTTGCCAAGGACCCCCTTTACCCGATCGAGATATTCGCTTGGCAGTTCTTCTGGCGCATGCCTTGTTTAAAAGACGTCGTGTTCGGTTTCTTAATGCTGGGAGATAGGTTCGTTCTATGTCTTCCAAGAGCATCCGGTAAGCATTATCTTGAAGTGGGAATTTTATTTTTGATACCAAAGTTGTTGGTAAGATTGGCGCTAATAATCGAACTCGTTCATGGGAATCGTCAATATGATTCAATTTGAAAATTGCTGTAGTAGCGCTGAGCCAATTGATTACATCATAGGCATCGAAGACTGGCAATTGATTTGAACTTAATTGATTATAAGTCTTTAATGGTGACTTATATTCAGGACGCTTTGTTCTTCCATTTCGGCGGGAATTCTTTGGCGTCGTATCGAGCTCACTCTCAGATGAAAGACCAGATGGTCCTCCATCCTCCATGAGGGGTTGAGTTTGTTGGGGTGAAGGGGTCTTTCCCTTTCCCCCTATTTCCTCGTGAGGAGCTTTTCACTTGAGTTCTCTGAGTCAATTTCTTTGTGGAGACCATTTCTATAGACTCTAAAAGTTACTGACTATTTGTGGAGTCGGTAGAGTCAAGACAAAACGTTTGAATATTAGGGTTAAGATGGCTTGGTTTTGAAAATCTCAAATCTTGGACGGTAACGGATTTTTCTATTATATAGCAACGACTTTCTTCCTTATATTTAAGATTTATATAATAATTATTTCTTCACGTTGCAATTGTTTGACTCACTCAATTTTTATTTATAGTCAAATCGTACTGATTTTTAGCACTGACATACACAG
>JABUQX010133976.1:60000-69713 GCA_015478945.1 Trachelipus rathkii
CTTGTGCTTGTACTTGCAATTCTAAAACCAGTGTGCTGTACTTGTACTTGTAATTGAGTCTTTGTACTTGCCAAAGGTACTTGCAAGTACTTTTGGCATTTAACTTGCCAATATTTCTCTTTTTCTTTTTATCACATTTCCTACTTTTTAAGGTTATTATTTCTTATATATGTATCTAAATAAATTTCCATTTATGAATCTAAAGTAAATATATATATATATATATATATATATATATATATATATATATATATATATATATATATATATATATATATATATATATATATATATATATATATATATATATATATATATATATAAATATATATATATATATATATATATATATATCTAACTAACTATAACTATAACTATATATATATATATATATATATATATATATATATATATATATATATATATATATATATATATATATATATATAAATATATATATATATATATATATATTTATATATATATCTATATATATATATATATATATATATGCTATATATACTATATATATATATATATATATATATATATATATATATATATATAACATTATCATCAACCACCTTTTCCCCAAGACTGGGGGTTTAGGTGCGTAACATGCACCGAAAACAGAAAAGTGGTAGAAGAATATGACACAAGTCGAAAGAAAGCACAGCCTTACCCCCTTTATAACTATTAGTGAGAAAAAACGCCGCAAAAAGAAAAAACCTAGAGCTTCTGGACGCGACATGCATACACTATAGCATCTCGCCAATGTGGGGTTCATCCCTTGGTCCAGGTGGGCCACAATCATACACCTTCACAAAACCCTGCCATTCACTCCTATTATGCACCTTTCTTCTCGCCCCTGCCAAACTCACATTTCACTCCTCCAGACATTCTTTTGCTGAGCTCAATCCACTTTTTCTTCGTTCTCCCAGCCAGTCGATTCCACAGTCTCACACCTATACATCCGCTTAACCAACCAAATATCATCCATCCCTTTCCACATGACCAAAACCATATCCAACGTACTGTTTGGCTATCTCATTTGTTCCACTTTCTTTGCTGGCCTATGTGTACACATTATTATATTTTGTCATTTCTCACTATGCTCTTTAGAGTTCATCAGATTGTGTGCTGAATCATACCTCTTATTAGACCATATCTCTTATACCTTAAACTGGTTAACTAACATACTCACCTTTATTTATTTTTATCAGATTTATTACCGTTCATAGAGTTTAATTCACTATTGCCTTCCTGCAATTCACAACTTTCCTAGTACACTCGGCATCATCCGTTCCTTTTTCGTCCAACATATATATATCCTAAATATTTAAATTCAGTCAACCTGTTCCAGTTGCTCACCATCTAGCATAAATTCACACCGAAGACTGTCACCACTCACAACCATAACCTTACTCTTATCTACGTTTATTTCAAACCCCTCCTTTACACCTTACACCAAATCTCTCTACCAATCTCTCAAACTCTCTTCAGATTCACCGCACAAAAATCATATTATATATATATATATATATATATATATATATATATATATATATATATATATATATATATATATATATATATATATATATATATATATATATATATATATATATATATATATATATATATAATATAATATATATATATATATATTTAATATATATATATATCTATATAATAATAACATATATATATATATATATATATATATATAATATATATATATATATATATAATATATATATATATATATATATATATATATATATATATATATATATATATATATGCGAGATGGGGATTGATTGGATTTGGAAGTTGTATAAAAAAGCGTTTATGGAGGTATAGTTCCGAGGGATTGGAGGAGAGCAATATTAGTACCCTTATATATAAGGGTAAGGGGAAGGTAACTGTAAGTATTATAGGGTAATTAGTTTATTGAGTGTTGTAGGGAAAATATATGCTGGTATTTTGGTCGAAAGAGTGCGTCGAATGACTGAAGGACTGATTTGGGGAAGAACAAGGTGCGTTTAGAAGTGGCAGAGGATGTGTGGATCAAATCTGTACATTGAAACAAATGATTGGGATAATGAGGGAGGAGAAGAATAAATTGTATTTAGGATTTATGGAATTGCAACAGGCGTATAATAGGATTAATAGGGAAGCTCTATGGCAGGTGTTAGTGATATGGTGTTGGTGGTAAGCTTCTGAATGGAATCAAAAGTATGTATATAGTGAAGCGTGTGTAAGAATAAATAGAGTCGAAAGTGATTGGTTTAATAATAATAGCGGAGTGAGACAGGGATGTCCTATGTCTCTTTGGCGATCCAATCTGTATATGGATGAGGTTATGAAAGAATTAGAGGTAGGGGTGACAAGGGATAGTGTTAGAATGATGGAGAATGGAAGAGAGTGGAGGGTTCCATACCTATTATATGAGGATGATTTGGTTTTGTGTGGCGAATCTGAAGAGAGTTTGAGAGGACTGGTAAAGAGATTTGGTAGGGTGTGTAAAAGGAGGGGTTTGAAAGTAAACGTAGATAAGAGTAAGGTTATGGTTGTGAGTGAGGACAGTCCTCAGTGTGAAGTTATGTTAGATGGTGAGCAGCTGGAAAAAGTGTCTGAATTTAAATATATAGGATATATGTTGAATGAAAAGGGAGCGGATGATGCAGAGTGTAGTAGGAAAGTTGTGAATGGCACTAAGGTGGCTGGTGCAATTAAATCCTTGGTGTATGTAAAGGGACTAAGTCTTGAGTGCGCTAGGGTCATACATGAGGGTATGTTGTAACCCGTGTTGATGTACAGTAGTGAGACAATGGTCTGGAATAAGAGGTATAGATCTAAAGTACAATGTGCTCAGATGGACAATCTTAGTGGCGTGTTAGGTGTGAAAAGAAATGATAAAATGAGGAATGAACGTATTAGAGAGTTGTTTGATGTGGAGAATGGGGTAAATGAGAGAATAAATGAAAGTACGTTGAGATGGTTTGGTCATGCGGAAAGGATGGATGATAGTCGGTCGGTTAAACGGATGTATAGTGGTGAGTGTGCTGGGAATCGACCTGATGGGAGACCGAAGAAAAAGTGGATTGAGTCAGAAAAGGAATGCCTGGAGGAGAGAAATGTGAGTTTTGCAGAGGCGAGAAGAAAGGTGCATAACAGGAGTGAATGGGGGGGGGTTTGTGAGGAGGTATGGTTGTAGCCCAAATGGGCCAAGGAATGAACCCCACATTGACGAGATGTCATAGTGAGGGTCCATCGCGGTCCCGTGAAGCTCTAGGGTGGATTTTTGACTGCGACGAATTCTCACTAATTGGTATAAAGGGGGCGGTAAGGCTGGGCCTTCTTTTCTACTTGCTTCATATTTTTCTACTATTTTTCTGTTTCCGGTGCATGTTACGCACCTTACCTCCAGTCTTAGGGAGAAAAGATGGGTGATGATGATGATGATGATGATGATGATGATGATGATGATGATGATGATGATGATGATGATGATGATGATGATGATGATGATGATGATGATGATGATGATGATGATGATGATGATTGATGATGATGATGATGATGATGATGATGATGATGATGATGATGATGATGATGATGATGATGATGATGATGATGATGATGATGATGATGGTGATGATGATGATGATGATGATGATGATGATGATGATGATGATGATGATGATGATGATGATGATGATGATGATGATGATGATGATGGTATTGATGATGATGATGATGATGATGATGATGATGATGATGATGATGATGATGATGATGATGATGATATATATATATATATATATATATATATATATATATATATATATATATATATATATATATATATATATATATATATATATATATATATATATATATATATATATATCATATATATATATCAGTGATGCAGGCAACATCCGCATCCGCGGAGCATCCGCACGTTATTAAAGATCCGCATCCGCGCTTTGCCCTGCGTATGTTGCGTGGATGTTTATTGTCGAGATTTGAAAAAGAATTTTATAATAAAAATACTTAAGATGAATCTGAAAATGAAAATGAAAATGAGTTGAAGGCAATTTAAAAACGGCTTCATATTGTATACCTTAATCTTATCAAAAGACGTTCCAACTCGCTGGAATAGTACACTTCATATGATGGAAAAAAATGGTATTGATCAAAGAACCTCTTGCTTTGTACGCCAGTTCGTATTTCAAAGTTAACATACTAATGTGGAAAATGACATCATATCACACTGCATTAAGCTATGGAAATTCGAAGAAATTACCAAAAAAATCCAGCGTCTCTACAGCTTCTTGTCTCCGATTTAATACCATGAATCTCAACGCTAAGGAAGCATTTAGAACCATCTTCAAATGAAAATGATGACGGTTAAAAAGAATGAAAGATGTAATGAAACTAAAACTGAAAAACGCTTTGGCTCTGTGGAAATTAATGACCTTCATACTATTGCAGCTTTAGACCCCCTTTCTAAAGGCAAGTTTTTGTAACACAATATTAGAACAAGTTAAACCGTCACTTTGCGTTGGCGGTTGAAAAACTTCAATCCGAACAGTCTATTAATCCGCCACCCATTAAAAAAACAACAAAATCTACAGAACAACAACAGATTCACTGGCAGAATTCCTACAGTCTAGTAGTGATGAAGAAACACACGCATTACCAAAAATGTAGTGTAAATGATTGAAAACTATCACCAAGGAAAAACGACTAGATACAAATGATAATCCTATCAGTTGTGGTGGAAAGTTAAAGCAAAATGTTTACCCATGCTTTAGTAAACTTGCAAGAAAACTTGGCCTGTCCTCCAACTATTGTTCCAAGTGAAGTATTTAGCAATCCTGATCTAATATATATGATGATAAGAGAAACTGACTCTCAGAATAGAAAAGCAGAAAAATTAATGTTTCTCAAGTATAGCCTTCCTATATTAGAATTTCAATACTAAAAAAGTATACAATCTATTGTAAATCTCTTTCATTAAGGTCGGAGGTTGTGGAAGGTAGGTGTGGTGTATTTGAGTTGGATCACGTCCCACACCCCGGTAACAATTATATTAATATGTTGTGGCTAAAACTCAGAAATAATATATATATATATATATACAAAATAATATATATATATATATATTTTTGCCTATATATATATATCTTATATATATATATATATATATATATATATATATATATATATATATATATATATATATATCTCAATCATCGCATTCGCGGATATTAAAAACAAACATCCGCAACCGCGGATGCGAAAAAAAAATGACATCTGCTGCATCACTGAATATATATATATATATATATATATATATATATATATATATATATATATATATATATATATATATATATATATATATATATATATATATATATATATATATATATATATATATATATATATATATATATAGGCCAGCATCCCGAAGAGTTCAGGCATGTAACTAGAAAACTATAACATCTACAGGAAAATAAATAACATTTTTGATTTCAGGAAGTAATTTCATCAAGGAAACTTAAAAAAATGTATTTTATTCTAATATTTATTAATAACTCCTTAAATATTAGTAATATTAGAACTGAAATAGTGCACGCTCTGATTGACCTTGAAACCTGCATTTGTCTCGGGCAAAAGTTGCCAAATACCGTTTTTACGCTTTGGAGAAAATATTATTTTCTTTTATATCCTTGTTCGAGCCGACGGAGGGACAGAGGGAGCGAAGTCCCCCCGTCATCCAAGTAGGCCGAGAAACCCCAACTCTATCCATCGTTCTTGTTTACCCGTGGGTATTCGTCCGTTTATAAAAAAATTCAACATTGGCACCTTTGCGTCCTCAGTCGGAGTAAGCGCATCTTCGAATTGTCAAAAAACTGTAATATTTTCAACATTTTTAACAATTTTAATTTTTTAAAAAGCGTTATTTTTTTATTTTATTTTTAATTTCCGCAGTAAAAATGTCTCCTGATTAATAAAATGATATTTATTTTCGTGTAGCTGTTATAGTTTCTAGTTACATGCCTGAACTTTTCGGGATGCTGACCATATATATATATATATATATATATATATATATATATATATATATATATATGTAATAAATATGTAATGTAAATATAAATATAATATATATAATAATAATAATATATATATATATATATATATATATATATTAATAATAATAATAATATATATATAATATATATAATAAAAATATATTAATAATATAAAATAAAAATAATATATATATAATATATATATATATCTATCTCTAATATATATATATATATATATATATATATATATATATATATATATATAATAATAATAATAATATGAATATATATATATATATATATAATATAATAATATATATAATAATATGTATAATAATAATATACTATATAACATAATAATAACTCTTCTTATATATATAATAACCAATAATAACCATATGTATATATAAATATATAGTAATAAATAATAATAATAATATGTAATAATAATATATATGTATGTAATAATAACTCTATCTTCAACTCTGTATATATATGTAACTGTATATATACTATATATATATATATATATATATTTATATATATATATATATATATATATATATATATATATATATATATATATATATATATATTTATATCTATAACTATATATATATATATATATATATATATATATATATCAATAAAGTTCACATCTCAGGGGCATAGGCCCATTCAAGGAGGGAACTTCTGGGTAATTTCTACCTAGGATCGAACTAGATTCGAACCCACGCCGTTGCCATGCGACTCCGTCGCTCTCTCGTTGTGTATATATATATATATAATAATATATATATATATATATATATATATATATATATATATATATATATATATATATATATATATATATGCTATATATATACTAACTATATATATATATATATATGTATTAATATATATATAATATATATATATATATATATATATATATATGTATTAATATATATATATATATATATGTATATATATATATATATATATAATAATATATATATATATATATATATATATATATATATATCTTTCTCAAATATATATATATATATATATATTGAAAATATATATATATATATAATATATATATATATATATATATATATAATAATATATATATATATATATATATATAATAACATATATATATATATATATATATAACTATATATATATATGTAATATATTAATATATATATATATATATATATATATATATATATATATATATAATAATATAACAATAATATAATAATATATATATGAAAGTTTTCATAAAGTGCTTGTGCCTGTGCTTGTGCTTGATTACTGTGTGCTATTACTTGTACTTGAATAAGATTCTAGAGTACTTGTACTCGCAGTTTTACTTAAACATTTCTAGCTACTACTTGTACTTGTACTTGAGAAAAAATGTACTTGAACCCAAGCCTGATAAAATAATATATATATATATATATATATATATATAGCATATATAATATAATATATATACTATATACTTAGACTATATATATATATATATATATATATATATATATATATATATATATATATATATATATATATATATAGTATATATATATATATTATTCTTTACACCTTTTCTCAAGAAAAAAATAGTCGCTGGAATTGTAGTTACAACAATTTTAGCTTTTCTTGTGATTTACAAAATTAAAGATATCGTACGGTGTTAAATTACTGCATGCAAAATGTTTATAAGGTAGTTTGGAAAATAGATAACGGGAGTATGTTCCAGACTTTACCAGTGGAGTACATGTAAGATTGAGCATAACTGTTAAGTCTGAGGTCAGAGAGTGCATAGAGAAAATATGAGACTGTGTAGAAAGGTGTGTCGAAGAACCCTTCTCAATGGAGGAGGTATGTGGTTGAAGAGTTCAGAAGAGCAGTGTCCGTTATAATAGCGATGAAATAAAGAGAGTGACGCAACAATTCGATTGATAAAACGAAAAGCCCTAGACTCAATCATTTGAAGAGGAGCTGAGTGAATGGAATCACTCCAGATGCGTGAGGCATACTCTATACAGGGGCGAACGACACCCTTATAAAAATCAAACAACTGAGGTGACGTGAAGAAATTCTGAATGCGCCTCAGAACACCCAACTTTTAGAAGCTTGTTTAAAAAGAGAAGTAATATCAACCTTCCAATTAAGGTCACGAGAAAAAACCACCAAGAACATTAATGACAGACGAAGGTTTAAGTTATGTGTTTTCAAAGAAGATGTTATAGCTGTGTGAAAGATTGTGTGTAGTAGAAAGATGGAAGAACTGAGTTTTTGAGTAATTGAAAGCAACCTTGTTCTCAATGCTCCAAAGAAATTCGAGAAAGATCAGATGCTAGCTGAGCCAAGGGTGAATTCCTAGCGTGAGCTAATTGTTGTTGAAAAGGACGTCTATCAAAATGAGGGGAGTAATGAAGGGTGAAGTCGTCGGCATATGAGTGGATATGTGATGAAGTAATAGAGAGAGGTCTTTTATGAAAAGTAGAGAGTTAGGGATAAACAGGACCATGAGTAACACCACTATTTATAGATTTAAAAGACAAGCGATAAGGATTATACCAAAATACTAGGAAAGATCAAAAAACAGAAAAACTAGAAAGAAGATCGCTAGTAGAGCACTTTTTACGAAAGCCGCACTTGCAGTCAGAGTTAAGATTAGAAGATTGAGGTGTTTTCAAATCTTCCTACTAGGATAGATTCGAAAACTATAGAAAGAACAGAAGTTAGAGAGATTTGGTGACAGTTGATGTGTTGAGATTGGTTCCCTTTTTTGTGCAGGAGCACCTTTTCAGCAAGAAGTGAAGGCCAAAGTAGAAAGACAGAGACGGAATAATTTAACAAGACAGAATGCAAGCTTAAAAGCACAAGTTTGAGAACTATAAGGAGGAATACCATCAGGAACCGTCCACTTTCTTAGCGTTTAAATCTGAAAGCAATAACACCTTTTGAAGAAATTACAATATTAGCATAAATATGTTGGAGGGAGGTGGAAAAGTAGGAATAGAACTCGAATCATCTAAGGTGAAATTAGGAGCAAAGGTTTGAACAAAGAGCTCAGCTTTAGTGGAATTAAGGTTAAACGGCAGTTATGCTGACGAAAAATAATAAAGAAGTGCAAGAGGAAGAAGCAAAGTTAAAGTTAACATTTTAAAATTGTCAGGAACATGAGGAAGAGGGAGCCAGTAAGATTATTGCATTTTTTAATGAGAAAAGATTATTTTAGTGTCATGGAGAATAGATTTTGCACGATTTTGGGATGAAATATAAGTTGCAATGATTTCTAGAATTTGAAGATGATAGTAATTCCTATAGGCAGAGTCCCTGTAGTTAATAGCACTAGAACAAGAAGAGTTAAACCAAAGTTATCTAGGTTTAGTTGAAAGTAAAGATCATGAGATGCACGCCTCTATGCCAGAGAGAATTAGCTCGCGCTTTGTACACTCCGAGGGACCCTTTCCCGGAAGCTGTAGACATTCTATTGGAAATCAAAAATTTACGACCTGTTAGCAGCATCGAGTTGCCAAAAACGTTTTCTCAGTAGGCGGGGGTCTTTCTTGCGGAAGACTTGAAGAGATAGGA
>JABUQX010133978.1:0-10000 GCA_015478945.1 Trachelipus rathkii
AAAATTAACACTTAACTACTTCCTTTATCTCTATCACCACTATAATTCCAAAAGCATTTAACTAGTCAACCCTAACAACAAATCATCTCCAACTAAAACCATCCAACTACTTCACAGTACTACTTACTCTATTTTAAGTCAGCTCACACTCTCCTCAACTACTAACTTACAAGGAATACGAAACTAAATATATGTTACATAATCTAAAACAAAATCTTATAAAAAATTAATTTACAAACTAATTATAAATTATAAACAATATTAAGTAAAATCATATGAGATTAACTATAACTAACACTCAAATACAAATATAATACCGCCATAAGCATAAATAAAAATTCAAATAAAAATAATAAATGTCACCAAATATCGAATAGTGCACAAATGGTGAACACTCACATACAGATATGGACGAGAGCGAACATCCACACTCAAAGTGAAAAATCTCCACCGTAAACCTCATCTGATTAAGGTACATATGTATGTAATCCACATGAACCAACTACACACACCCCTGTACACACAAAGAGCTCATATTGCATGCGCCTCTAGTGTTTAAAATAATAACTCAAACTCCGCACAAACTAACACCCAAATTTAAAAATCGTTACCAATGTGAAAATAAACATTTCAAAGTAATACACAATGTGACTACCAATCACAAACCCATGAAGCGTCATTTAAACACCACGGCAAACATACTGTCTCACATTATTTTAAATCAATTTTTTTTAGTCCTAACAATCGTCAGAGCAACGAATCAGAATTTGATCTTTCATATCACTATATACCAATCTCATTCCTGCTTTGCCTACTTTGTCCACACTATCAAGCATATTATTTACCTCTACATCGCCACGTTAACCTTTAAGATTGATTCAAAATAGTTTCAGCATGTACGGCGTGATCACGACATCACAAGATTTTTAAGTGATGTCTGATAAGACATATTGCCATAACAATATCTCGTGCAAGGGTATAAATAAAACGAATGTTCAAACTGGTCATCGGGTGGTAGATCTCCGCACACTCGAGACTACACGATCCGTCTATAATAGTACGCCTCCCTATGACAACGGCTAGAAGTAAATAAAGCTGAGAGCACTTACAACGATGTACAAGCGTGTAATATACACAACTTCACACTGTCAGAAACAGCTGGCGATATTATAAGAAAAAAATATTTTAAATGGATTGGCTTGTTATTCAGTTCACCATAATTATTAATAAATTCAATATAGATACAATCTCATTTAATAAGGGTACTGTGTTAATGTTGTATACGGAGAGTTTATTACTCCCTGTGTAAAGACGAGTGTGATATGCAGAGCAAGAACATTAGAACCTATATGAGCGAGCACAAGAAAATAGATACATGTAAGATTACCACTACACTATATATTGCCAATATAAAGGGAAGTGTTGAGCTGTCACTAATCCTCATATTCTCGCTTGATTAGTGGTGCGCCGCACGATTTTCGCGGCAACTTCCTTAATCTAGCATCCATCGCAATTCTCTTCTAGATCCATATTATATTATGATGAGACACTGAGAGTTATGTAATAAAAATAGACGGGAGTATGGGTATTGAGGGTAAAGAGAAGCATGTATAAAATGAAATATATCTTATCAGTGCTATAGAATTAGGCATAAAGTTTCGATATAGATAATAATATTTATTCAAAAATATAATAGTGGAAGAATAAAATTAGTTATTGGATAAGTAGCTAAATTGCTCTACCTTACAAGAATACCGTGGCATTTTCAATAGGAAGAAACAAGTATATGATTCGGGAAGAAAATTTAGTGTTTAAAGAAAAGCGAAACTATCCATCCTGCGGGTGTGGCGACATTAATATTGCAGTCCAATTCTCTTGGACGCGATAGATGCAATACAAGATATAATAGATATGTACCCGTATTAACATCGAGGGATAGTTCTGAAATGTTTACATGAAACTGTCGATTAGAACCGACCACTACTATTAATCATATACTTTTTATTATATGAAAAAACTTTATCTAATACTTAAATAAAAATCTATCTTATTTATCTAATCACAATATTTAGATACCACAACAAATAAACTAATATATTATATATATTAGAAATATTATGATACATATATATATAGATACTTATTAAATATAATTATAATAAACTTTTCTTATCTGAGGTGATTGAGGATGAGAGTTAAGTTTGAGCCGTATGAGAAGAATAAATCTAAATTCGATAGTTCTTTTGTATAATCATTTAATGATATTTTAACACATTTTTTTCTATAATAACTTTAGTTGTTTAATTCGAAACTGTTGTAACTCCACGAAATATATTGCACAATATGCTATCACGTGTTGCACTAGTATATACTTATGTAAAGTATTATAGTAGTTAATATAAAATGCCCCTATACTCGGAACGATAAGAATATAAATGAAATATAGAAAATAAATTAAGCATTACTTCAATATCACAGATTAAAAATATATTAATATTTTTAAATATATAAATCATATCGCTAAATATATAAATAAATGAGAAAAAAATTAATAAAAGTTATTAAAAGTCTCTGTAACAAATACATCTGAATAATAAATATTACAAAATATAATATAAATATATATATACTAAATTCAGAAATCAATAATCTTTTTTATATATTATTTATAAAGCTAGATTTTTTTCCTATTTCATATTAATATATTAATTAAAAAATAAAATATACAAAGGTTATATGTCAAAAATACTGCTATCGTAGCAATACATATTAATAATAAACATAATATACAATGGAACCGATTGACATACATAATAATACACTAATATACAATGTAGATTAAAATCATAATGAAATACCGAGTCAACAAGACTGCAAGTAGCGCATAATGAGACTCAAATATTAGCGTATAAGGAACCAAATGCCATAACAATTGAATACAATGTAAGGATGCAATAATATAATGACAAGCCGTTTAAGATCTAATAAATATAATTTTTATAAAATTTATAAAAGTCCAATTAATATATTATAATTCAGAGTCATAAGTACTACGAGTAATAACTATTCAATAATTCTTTAATTCAGTCAAAATTACAATAATTTACAATATTTCACTCCTTTGTTTAAATTATTTATATTCAATAATAAATTTAAACACTATAAGGTTTATAAATCCTTCTCATAATTCTGTTAAAGTCTTTCCTCCTCTTACTCTGGGTTCCTCCTATCACCGTAGTTTCTATTAATCTTTATATACTTTCTTTAAGGTTAGATCAATCCATGTAAGTAATACAATTGTACAGACATGTAACCGATGTGGCATTCATAGCATATTTTATCTATATATAAAAGCATATATGAACGCGACCCTCTCACTCGTAAAACGGCCAACACTTCCTCTCGTCTATTTCTATACGATGACATCAATTCGCGTCTCTCTCTCCCTACTTTCCAAAAGTATAATTACAACGTCTCTGCATCCGTTCCGGCTTCACTGGGAAACTCCTCTCTCATCTATATCAAATATATCTATATATACATATTATTATATATATATATATATATAATTATGAAAATATTACCCAAAAACGTATATAATACAACTTTGGTAATAGACTAATAATAGAATATTATAGACCTATATTACATATAAGAATAGATAACACAAAATAGAAAAAAAAATATATATATATATGGTATATATACAGTATATATATATATACGAAGAAGTGAGAGGAACGTAGAAATATATTACATTGCATAACTCATTGTACCTAATATTCAGTATAGGGAAGTATTCCTAAGTGTGTAGAATGGAATGTAAATAATTGATATAACTAAATTCTATATATTAGATTCAAGGTTAATTAAGACAGTAACCAGCTTTAACATACCTATATGAGAAAGGTATTTCTCATGAAACATTCAGTACTTTTTAACTGTAGCCTATTCTTGATGAAACATCATATATTATATACGTGCAACATATTATAACCTTATTGATCACTGAGTTTTGGCGGAGTGTGGGATATTAGCAATGAGTGTAAATTAGTCAAGACGAAGAAAACAAAAGTGAAAACTATGATAATAAGATATGGGTAGTATATAAAAATATGGACTAATCATAATAAATAAATAATATATACTATGAGAATAAAACCGTATCAGGTTAAATTACTATATATGAGATAACTAAAGTGATCTTAACTCAATACGTATATTAATTGAATAAATTGATCGTTATATACGAGACTCTATTACTTATATATTATTTATAATGTTTCCTCTCTATATCTAATAGTGCTTTCCATCGGATGTGTTGTAATTCCGTAATTGCTAGTCATAAACATGATTCTCCCAGCATGTTAGTATGAAAATTAGATATATGATATGGGTATAGGTTGGATAGCTAAATAGGAAATATTATGTATGGTTATTGAAATCTAGAGATAACTATATAGATTATTATTATTATTATTATTAGACGATTTGAAAACTTTTTTCACGACATGATTATTTACTCTGAGAAGTATTAAACTTATTATTATTATTATTAAATAATAAAATAATAATACATAAGGATCCAATTATAATCCTTAATAATAGTTTTGGAGTATGTGCCTGATAAACCCCGCAAATAAATACTTCCATCTGATACACAATATCATCAGATAGTAAGAATCTTAATATGAATATAATAATGAATTAATAAACAAATAAGTTAAAGTATATAATCTGTCATAAATTAATAATTAATGTAATTAGTCATAACTCCTGTAATAGAAGAGTGCCAATCATTATTAGTCCTATGAGTGTCCAGGCATAAATCAACTCTCTTATTTCAATTATTATTAACTTCTCTGGAGTAGAATATAATCCTCATTATTTATCTCACTCTATCTATTATTATTTTATTATTATATCATTTGTTCATTTATTACATTATTGAGTTTATATGTATTATTATATTGATTATTATTATTGTATTATATTATCATTATTTATTATTTAATAAACTGTTATCCTTATTTTATTATTTATTATTAATTATTATTTTTGGTTTAAATATTATCCTTATTTTTATTTTAATCATTACTATTATTGTTCTTTTACTTCACAAATTATTTATTACCTTACTGATACACCAAGAAAAATATTATTATCTATAAAAATTTGTTAACAATGACGCTATTAATCATTTCCTAAACCATTTCTGTTCATTTGTTTTCAAGGCCAACAATAGAAATTACACTTGAAAAAAATCAATAAAAATTGACGTTAGAGAACCGGCAATTATGATTGAGAAAGAAAATAAATATACTCCTAACTGATTCAACGAATGCCCTTTTTTTTCTTCTTTTAATCCAATGAAGAAGAGATTGTAGAAAGAAATCGAGTTGATAAAATAGTTGATTTTCACTTTGATGAAAAAGGGCCGGTATACATTTTTATGTTAATATAATCGAATTGTTGAAAATATATGAGGAAAATATTCCAAATAGTTTCAACAAGGATTGCGTATCTAACTTGTTCTCCCACACGTGTGGCGATCGATAGCTTGTTTAGGGTTGAAGTTACGAGTATAGTAAGTACATGATGAAAACCAGAATAGACTTACTAGTTAAAAGGTACCATCTTTAAAATATAACTCCATTAAAAAAAGTTAATATTTTAAAATACCTGTTTTTTGCGTTCGTTCAGAAATAGATGGACGTTAGAGATAACAATTGTGGTGGAGTGTGTGAGGAGTTGGGTTTCATGATTGGTGGAGTGCATGAGGTGTTGGGTTTCATGATTGGTGGAGTGCATATGGAGTTTTGTTTCGTGATTGGTGGAGGGCATGAGGAGTTGGGTTTCATGATATGTGGTAATCATGAATTCTAAAACGGAAAAGAATATTTTTTTTTTTTACAGCTCTGCATTTCTTCTGTATTCGTATTCACAGAAACTAATTTAATTACAAAACATTTTAATTTTTATTTACATTTTTAACAACCTTCATTTTATCAGGATATTCCAGGTAAAATTTAAATGCACATCCACATTCTCAACTGTGTTGTATTTCAATTTATGATATCTGTAAAAACACTCAGTATTTCCAATATATTCACACAGCACCAACACACACACAAGACCACACACCACACCCCACCCACACACACAACACACCAACACAAATATTATATATATAATTATATATAATATATAATATATATATATATATATATATATAATATATACTTATATTATATTATATATATATATAATATATATATATGTTATATATATAATATATATATATATATATATAATATTATATATATATATATATATATATATATTATATATATATATATATATATATATATATATATTATATATATATATATATATATATATATATATATATATTTATATATATTTATATTTATATATATATTTGGTAGGTTTGAGATGTCGACCAACATTGGATGAAGAAAGTTCGGAGCTGAAACCCCCGGAAATCTTTCATGAAATCTCCCAAAGCACAGGTAACAACATTGACATTCTTTGTGTGTGGCTTGTTCCCGAAACTAAAAATGAGGTTTCAGAAGAGCAGATCAAAGAGGCTCTCACAATTCTTTATAGGTAAGTTTTAAATAAAGATATTTTAAATAGGAATATGAAGCTATATAAAAGCATGTCTGATTTCAGTTAAAGCCATATCTGGAATCATACATACTTTCTTATGGCTTCATATTTTAATTAAGAATATGAAGTTATAAAAAAGTATTTACGATTTCCTTTATGGCTTTGATTGTGGCTCCAGTTCAATATTCTGATTTAGAGGTTTAGTTAGCCAGTATCTTAGATCTGATTTTATTTTTTAATTCTAATCATGGTTGATATTTTGATATTTAATTAATGTGATTCACATTAAATTTTATCTTTGTCCCCTCGTAGTAAATTATAGTCATTTTGTCAAGTAGAAACATTTTAATTTAAAATTATTAAAAAATATTATTTTATTTTTTTATATTATATGATTCCATTTCAGAAATATTGACTTACTTCGTATTTGCATCCGAAAAGAAAATGGCGGCTATTGGTTTCTCAAAATGGATGAAGAAAAAATTCCTTTACAGGTAATTTCATACACTTTTATTTTCAAACTGATGTATATTTATTTATGTTATATACTGCTTCGCCATTTTTAACCTGCTTCGTGAAATTAGTTGTTCGGACCTAAACTTACCTGCTTTCTTTAAATTAGAGTTAATAATTGGTTTTTTTTTTTCAATAAAATATTTATTTATACATTTGAACTCATATTTCTTTTAGGCATTTGTATGGGCTGTCCCATTTTTTCAATTAGACTCCTAGATAAATGATTTATTAGTAATGTTTCAATACCGTGATTACTTCTTGTGAGGCGTATGTGACTTAAACATTCATATTTTGGTGTAAGTAGTCGACGCTGACTCTACACCCTTATAAAGATAGAAATCCGATTTATTACAGTCTTATAAAATTATTTTTTTTTTATTTTTATTTTGAACTAGCGAATCCAAAAAAAAAAAAAAAATCAAAAAAAATGATTCCATCGGCAAAAAAAATCTAAAATGGGAAATGGTGAATCTAAACTCATAATTATATACTATATATATATATATATAATATATATATATTATATAGTATATATATTAATATAAATTAATATATAATATATAATATATATATTATATATATATATATATAATATATGTATATATTATATATATATATATATATATATATATTTATATATATATATATATAGTATATATAAATATACATATTAAATATATATATAATGTAAATATATATAATATATATATATATTATATATAATATTTATAATATATATAATATAATATATATATATATATATATATATATTATATATATATATATAATACTATATAATATATATATTAATATATTAAAAATTTTATTTTTATATTTTTAAAATATATAATATATATATATATATATATATATATATATATATATATTATATATATATATATATATTATAATTGATCAAGTAATGAAATGAGTTAATGAAAAAATAATTAGATAAAACTTAGGATCTAAGTGTCTTGTTTAAATATATTCCAGAAAATTTTTTTATATTTTTTTTATAGCCAATTTTTCTACTTTGTTATATATTTCAAATTGAGTTAAAAAGGGAATACACATAAATATATATATTATATATATATATATTATATTATATAATATATATATATAATATATATAATATATATATATATATATATATATATATATATATATATATATATATATATATATATATATATTATAATATATATATATATATATAGTGGTCTACAACACCTGACACCGCCGTCATTCCAATAATGTCAAGCATACAATAAAATTTTTATTATTATTATTATTATTATTATTATTATTATTATTATTATTATTATTATTATTATTATTATTATTATTATTATTATTATTATTATTATTATTATTCCCATTAATTGTAAATAATTACTATTATACTATTATTCATTATTTATTGATTATTATTATTATATTATTACTTATTCTTATATTAATTATTAATTATTATTTTATTATTATTTTATTATATTATATTATTATATTATTATTATTATTTTAATGAGTAATTGAATTTAATGATGATTATATACCCATAGGAGTTAATGTACATTTCCTTTGTTATAGTATTACCCAAAATAAGAAATTGAAGAAATTACCTATGTAGAAATTTCAATCCTCTGATTACCTTTACAGGTTATTAAAAATAAAAGATTAATTTTCATGTAATTTCTGTTGGAAATTATATCATAAATCACTAAATAATGTAACATATTTGAATAATTAATTATTTACTTTTCACAGATTTGGAAGAATGAATCTCCGTCAGAAGTATTTAGAAACGAGATTCATATACCTATTGATTCGGCAACAGGACCACTCTGGCGTGCTAATTATATTACAAACGATGAAAGTGTAAAGGAAAGAAGCACCTTCACAAGCAATATAGTGTTTACTTTTCATCATTCAGTAATTGATGGAAATTCTGCGGTTAATATCTATAAAAGCTTCTTAATAGCTTTAAATGACGTGATCGGTAAAAATGTACAAAAACATTATGATTTTGGACAATTCAATGATGGACATGAATCAGACGAGTTATTTGATCGAAGAATGGAATATCTGAAGAATAACCCTGAATATTTTGCTGAAATAAAAGCATTTAAGAACAAATTTGAAAAAGTAAAATTTCTGTTAACGGAATATTTTCCTGTTCCAAAAGATGAGGAAAGGAAAAGTAAATTTATTCACGGGGAAATTGACAAAGAGACAACTTCAAAATTAATGAAAATATTCAAATCAAAAGGGATAACTTTCCATGCAGGAATTTCTTCCGTTTTCAATTGGACATTAATGGATATGTTGGTTGAAAGAGGATTGACTGAAAAAGAAATAGAGTTGCCGACAAGACACGCTTTAGATTTAAGGAAATATTGGAAAAGGGCTTCTTCATCGCCACAATTGGGATCACACGCAATACTTGTTAGAATATTATCCAAAACGGATAGAAATGTTGGTGAAAATTTCTGGGAATATGCCAGACAGTTTAGTATGGATTTAAAGAGTACCGTTAAAGATCTGCGGGGAATTGATTACAACATTTTACATTATTTTACATCTGCTTCAGGAGAAATCCGAAAAGACTTTTCAAAACTACTTAACATTAAACCTAACCCTCCTTCTCTTCCTGAAGTATATTACGGAACAAGCAACATGGGTAACATCTCATTTATTTCAGAGAATAAATTAGAACACCTCAAAATAAAATCTCTTTCAGGAGGCTCATCAGTCCACAGCAGGAACAAGATAATGGTTCTTTTCTTCCAAACATTAGAAGGAAGATTCATTTATTGCCTGGCCTATTCTGCACACTTAGTCACTGATG
>JABUQX010133978.1:17500-22500 GCA_015478945.1 Trachelipus rathkii
GTATATGTTATATTATGTATATATATTATATATATACTATAATAATGTATTTATATATTAGTATATCTGGTAGAATGATATCTTTACTCATAGGCTAACATGGTGGCATCATACTGAAGTAATATATTTTACTAGGCCTTATACGGTGAGTATTTATACTGTAGGTTATTATAATATATTGTTATATATATATATAATATATATATTTATATGGTATATTATTTAGTATATGTTTATACTGATATAGGTGGTATTTTATATATATTGACATGGTTATAACTCAGTAGTATTATAGTATATAGTATATATATTATATGAAGTATATACTATTACAGTATAGGTATTATTATAGTATATATATATATAGGTATTTGATAGGTGAGTGCTTAATATATATATATACTATTTATAATATATAATATCTCTATGACTATGTATTAGCTATATACTATGCTATCGGTTAGTGATTAGTAGTATGGTATATATATATGAGGTTGCATTATATGTAGGGCTTTATATATATGAGTAGTATACTTTATAGTACTATGTGATATATATAGTGATAAAGTATAGTGATATAATATTTTATATTGCGTTATTACTGTTAGTTGGTTTCTATGTGTATACTAGTACTATTAGTTAGATGATATAGGTCCATAGTCAATATACTCGCTAATTATTATAGTATCGTGTAGTATCTATGTATATATAATGGTAATATTTTATAGTTTATAGTATTACCGTATTATAGTTTATCTATTAGTAGTAATAGCTGTTATATACTATTTATAGGTGCTGAGTATATATATATGTATAATTTACACGTTAATATTATTGTAGTTATTATTACGTAGGCGGTTTTTGGACTGTATTACATTCAATATATTTAGTATATAATATTTACCTATACTATATATACTATTATTATATATTAGTTGTACTGCCTGTATTATCGCCTATATTGTTATATTATATTAGTATATACATAGTTAGGATGTTTGTTAGGGTTGTTTAGTACCTGGGTTATATCAGTTACTACACTATATTTAAATATATTTATATATAGTGTCTTAGTTATGTATTACTTAGTAGCCTCCTTATGTTATTGAGAGTATATCTGAGCGGTACTACTGTATTATATGTATAGTTATAGAGTCAGGTGTATATAAACTACCCTAACGGTTACATAACTTAATATTGAGTATATTCGTTGTATATATATATTACTATATACTATATATATATATATATATAGTATCACTATATGAGTCTGTTTATTAATCTACTAATAGTGACTAGCCGTGATACTTATACTCGATTATATGAGTACTTCGTAGTGTGAGCGTGCGTTTACTTTACTTAAACAATTGTCACACTCCACGGGCTGCGGCATATTCAAGAGGGACAGAAAATAATAATAAAAAATAACAAAAATAATGGAAGAAATAACAACTATGGTAAGCTTTCTTTGGTCTATGAAGTCCTTTTATTCTTCTTATTCCTTAACAGAACCCACTTGTTTCTTCTCACTATGAACATCGGAAGAATTTGCATTAAACCAACTATATTAAGCAGAGTGCCTTTAACCTTTACTCCTCTGACTGCTCTTCATTTTTCTTATCATCAGTGCTATATCTATGTGTTTATCTAGTCATCTGTGGACAATGGAGACTCATCTGAGAGCTGCTCGTATTTCGTCTGATGTAGTATCATTACATTCTTATGTAGTTCTTCAAATTACTCTCTTCATCATCAAAAATATTTTCAACACTTCATTATACCAGTTCTTAACACATTTTTCGGACACATATTACCATTCGACAAAACGTTTGTTACGGTTAGGACATTCTCATAAACGGATCGAGTCTCAGGCATACACCAAAATACATTGAGTTGGGTGTGCGATGATTAACCATACTCGGTGTTGTGTCCGCGCGATATAGAGCCATTCACCCGGTTAGCTCAGTTGACGAAATGGTTCACGTTAATCGAAAGAGCGATAGTTTTGGTTAGAATTTATATCTCAGGAGTAGCTCCTTCAAAATATTATATATAGGTGTAGGAGTATCTATCTTGGTTAAGTATATTATTTTATTTTCATCTTATTATTGTATATTATTATTTTTTATATATATCATTATTATATATTTATCTAATATATATATATATAATATATATATAGTAACTATTTTAATAATATATATATATATTATTTATATTAATATATATATAGTATATATATATATATCATTGTTTGGTATTCGCAACAGTTTTGCCTCTGGGTATTTAAGCAAATATTGTATATGTGGTTTTACTGTTTTGGGAATCAACCGGTTGGGAGACCGAAGAAAAAGTGGATTGAAGTCAGTAAAGGAATTGTCTGGGATGAGAGGAGAGTGTGTAGTCTTGGTCTCGACGGCGATAGAGAATTGTGCTTCTCTCGTGATCAAGTTACGGCATGTGGAATGTGATCTGGGTGTTTTTGTGAAGGGTTGTGAGATGGTCTGTTTTGGTGTGCTCCACTCTTGGGTCCCCAGGGTTCGATGAAACCTCCTATACTTATATCTGCTCGTATAATGGCCTTCTACTTGTGTTGTGCACGTTGGTGCGTTTATTTGGGTCTCTGGCTTCTGCCTGTCTCTTTTCTCATTCCCATGAAAGTCTCTATATAGGGTGATTATATTTACTTTAACTGCGAACAGTTCTCCACTAATAGGTATATTCTTTTTAAGGGACTTGTACCAAGGCTTGGCTTTCTTTTACGACTTGTGTTTCATATTTCTTTCTCATCTACTTTTTTTTTTATTTACCGATGCTATGCCTACGATTTTCCATTTTTCCTTATCTTTTTCCTTCATGTCTTGGGATAAAAGAAGGATGATATATTATATTTATATTATTATATATAATATATTATTTATTATATATTTAGATGTTTATGGTTTTAGGTAGTGTATGTGGTTGATGGTTAGTATGCCTATTAGGTATTAGATTAGTATCTAGTTTGAGTATGATTACGATATGGTGGTGTGGTTATTTTAGTTAGTATTATAGTTATCAGTTTGGTGTAGTGTTGTGTGTAGTGATGTGTGTGTAGGAGAGTAAATATTTTAAAATTATCACTTAGTAATTATATTTCAGGAAATCACAAATTATATGAAAAAAGGTAGTTTTTATTTTCGTTTTTCGGGATGACTAAAATATCTGTGCACCTCTTTTTTTTCATGAATTCCAATTTGTTAAATTTAAAATTATTTTTATTAAATCAATATAATGTTAAATTAATTTAAATATTGAATATAATTAGAATAGTCAATTTGTCTATGACAAACCAAAATGCTATTCACATAAATTATTTGATGATTAAATATTTTTTGTTTTTTTTCAAATAATGAAATATTTCTATTTATATATCTATATATTAATGACTCCTTCAGAATTTTAAAATTTTAACATTAGTTAGAATGAATCAAGAATTCCAATTATTGATTTAAATTTTTTTGTCTTTTTGTAGTTAAGAAAAAAAGTTGCTATACCTTTCCCAATTTATTATGTTGTGTCTCATCTGTGTAATATTGATTGTCTTGTGAAGAAGGTTGGCGATTTTTGTCATGGTTGCCTCTTCTAGAGCGGTCGACCGCTTATGCTTGTTTCATATGCGTGGAGCCTCTGTGGCTTTTTTAATTGCGGTTTCAGCCGAAAAAGTTACAAGAGATGGTGCGCGTTGGTACGATCTTGTGTTATCCTACGTGTGTGGACTTTTGCTATTCTTTGTATTCTGAGGTTTGTATCTTGTGCTTGTAACTTTCAGTCCTTTTGTACTGTACTAGTTTGGTGTGCCTTGGGTATTGCTAAGTACTTTGGCAATTATATAACGTTGCAAATATTTTTTTTATTTTATTTTTAGGTTCTTATCGTTCGAGATATTTTGACCTGCTCACAGCCCGTCCGCTGACACTTTCCCAAATAAATTATCCATTACCTATAATTTTCAATATAATATACTCTATACTTAGATTACCGACTTCTTATTTATATTCATATATATTATTATATTTTGATTATATATTATATACATGTTATGTGGTTATAATATAGTATTATATATTATATATTATTATATTTTATATTATTATAATATATAATATTATTATATATTATTTATATATATTATTATATTATATATATATATATATTCTATTATTTACTGTGATATAAGCTATATATTTCTATTAGATTATGATACATACTATATAATATATAATAATTACTATTTTATTATAAGTAATAATTGAAAAGTAATTTGGTCATAACCATGGTACATATATATATATCTATTTCATTATTTCTCAATCATCAACATCATCATCATCATGGCGTCACACATCCATCATGCGAATCACACCTATTTTTCCCAAGATCTTAGGGGTATTGTGCGTAACATGTACGCAGGAAACAAAAGGTAGTAAGAAGAATAATGACTAAGTCGAAATGAAAGCACCCCTCTACCATCCTCTACACACCTTTTAGTATGAGAGACTCGCCGCAGTCCACAAGAAAATCCACCCTAGAGTTCCACGTGATCCTGGTTGCGACTTACAACACCACACTACTATGGCATCTTCCCCAATGTGCTTGCTTCGGATCACCTGGCCACACTAGTGGTGTGAGCCACATACATACCACCCTCACAAACATTCCTGACTATTTTCTTCCTATTATGCTACTTTAGGCCTTCTCGCCCTGACCTAAACTCACATTTCAACTCTAAACTCAGTGAACATTCTTTTGATGCTCATAATATCAACTTATGTCTATTCGGTCCTCAGGCCTAAATCGATTTCCTAACACACATACCATCCAACTTAATATACATTCCGACTACTCAACCGTACTAACCATAATCATTCCTTTATTCCAACAATGAACAAACCCATTATATCACAAATATTGTATATGTGTACTTTCATTTATGCACATCTCACAATTTACCTCTAATT
>JABUQX010133980.1:0-15000 GCA_015478945.1 Trachelipus rathkii
TATGATAGTTTCTTTGATTGTCCCTAGAAAATTCCCTCGCGAGTTTAGATAGGAGATTATTATCAAATACTCTGCTTACCCAATCCAGCTGTAATATGGATATCAGTCGTTGTGTAAGTGCCTTGTCATTATGGAATAATAACTTTATCTTAAAAAATTTGTATTGCAATAACTAATTTTTATTTGGCTATTCTGTATTGAAAGCTTGTATGAATATAAATAAAAAGAAGCCAGTTGCGTGATTCAATTACTGTCATGAATGACCATTAAAAGAGTCTCATGAAATTTTTTGAAGTGCTTACAGTAAAAACTATATATATAAAGTTTCTTATTTTTAGCTCAAATAATGCAGTTAATTCAGACGAATCATGTAGAAAATCGACAAAATGCCGATATGTTATTTATGTCGAACCTTATTGTGATAAAACTACAAACAACTAATTTATCACATAATAATGTTAGCTTACCAGGACCTAATTTAACACTAAATACAAAAGCTAAAATTAAAGACACTACTATAGGTAATCATATCTGCCTGGTATTCGGATTTTTGGGAGAGAGCCATTCTCATATTAGTTAAATTGGCCGCTATTGTGACAAGTGATACTGAAAGATTCACATTTTTTTGTGGTTCAAAAATATAAAGAAAATGATTTTAGTGTCAATTTCTTATAAATTTAATGTCGACTTCTCCGTTTGGTATTTAGATGTAGCCCTTCCATTCTCATGGTAGCACTTTAAAAAATGCCAAATATTACATGTTCATACTTGTGATGAGTTTGAATATCGATTTGGAAGATTGTGTTTAAGTTATTGTTTAATGGTTATGGTACGTTCTGTGTTTGCTTGTAACTAATCTTAGTGAAAAATATTCTTGCTTTATATCAGTTCTTCTTCTCATCGTATATATTTTACTGTCAGTTTATATATAAAAATAATGGCGTCAATTTGCAAACATTTCCATGTTAATTTTTCACACTTTTTTCTTCAGGTTTAAAAATTAAATAATATCATGTGTAGTTTAATTTGTACATAACATCTATATGAGTTATGAGTCTCTCATAATCAGCATTAATAATCTTCTTCAGGGCTGATTGTGGTGATACTTCAAATGATCACTTTTATATCATCAAATAATGAAATGGATCCTCGAGCACACTTCTGAGATCTATTTTATCTACTATAAATGGTCATTTGCCCCTACATATTGACTCTCCTGGAAAAAAACGGGCTAAACTTTTTAATAAACTACAAAATCACAAAGGATTTACTTGGGACAAAATAGACTAGTAATTTACTGAAACCGAAAATATAAAATATTTGCTCACATTAATAAAAGTTAAAAAAACAGAACTAAAAAAGATTTTATTTGGGGATTAATGCTTCTTCATCTAATACTTATAAAAGCTTTATGAATGCTAGTAAAGAATTTATGGTAGCTGTCTTATATTTACATGAAAGATACGTAGTCGAGCTGCATTTTTTATGAGCACCAAAATAATTAATTTCACAACAAAATACTTTAGGACATCTATTTCCTCTTACATGGGTGAACAATGCTCCAACTTAGAAACAGTTTTGACATTTTCACTAATCTCTTCCTACTTTAAAAAATAAATAAATTACAATTTATATACTGAATTCAATGGTAACTTGAATGGATATAAATTTAAAAAGTAAAATTACAAAATGAAAGAAAAGGAACATTATAAATAATCAGACTCTCGGTGAATTTTTAATTGGGAAAAGATTGCAGATGTGAGAAACACCCGATTACAATTTTCATCATTAAGTTGAAAAAGATCCTCAGAATCCTAGTGATATGTTACTAGATGTTTTCACTATAAGGTTTTTATTAATCAAAAGATTCATGTTATTTAAATGGAAGCTATATTAGAATAACTCAAAAATGAAAGGTAAAGTCCATGTTCCAAATCCTTATATTAATACAGTTAAATACAGATTTTAATCATTTATAATATAAATTTTTCAATTTGTACCTTATTTAAATTAGATAAGGTTTTCTTCACATTGATATAAGGACTATTTAAACGTTTCACACTTTTGTAAGAAGGATTATTCATATCTAAAATACAGTCAAATACATGTGCAACCCTCTTCACTTTCCAATTGTGACCCTAAAGCAATATGCTCATATAAAGAAAGTTGTAATGTCATTTTAGGCAATACAGCAGAAAACTTTTCAGAACATATCAGTATGTTAATAACACAAATAATAAAGAACAACACAATTTGCACCAACTAATCTTTTTCTTATAAAAACAATCACTAAATTAGAGTAAAGAGTATGTGCAAACTTAGATGCTGATTAAATCACAAAATCCAATCATTGTTGCATAAAATCCATTCACCTACTGATATAATAATTAAAACGAATTACCTGTAAAAATGAACATGAGTGTTATAAACTTCTAGCTATGACAAGAAAGAGTTATTTATTTCCAATATAGCCATACTAGTAGTTAAGAAAACATTAAAGACGCATAAATGTAATTAATGTATGGCAGAGCACATAAAATTAATGCTAGAAACATTACACAAAGATTATATGGATAAACTACCATCTCAATTCCATCTAGAGAAATTATTCCATCTGCTCACATTGGACAAACCAATTTTAATATAACAATAAATAAGGTAGTAGAGAAGATAATTACAATTATTAATTATAATTGCACATACAACAAAAACTCCTGATAACCTGTTCTATGGAAATGAGAGTATGAAAGAGATGTAGAGTAAGATACAGTTGTTATTTTGGCATTTGAGTACACGTATTTCAGGCGGGTTTTGAGGACATGCTACTAGATGTAACGCAACAACGGTATTGAAGGTTAGAGGTGAGCAGAGGAAGTAGTATAGGATTAAGCATCAGTGCAATATTATAAAAACTTTATTATACAGAGCATAACGATGATTCAGAAAAATTATTTAACTCTCCATAATATTAAGATTTTAGAGTTTTCACCATACCCTGGTAACTGCTAGTTTTCTGGAGAGGTTTTAGTTTCTTTAGTCAACAGGTGAAAAATATAATATAACAGTTGGCTATAGGGAAAAATACTATTAGAGCAGATGAGTTTTCTTATTAGTTAGGGAAGCAAACCATGCTTACTATAATATTATTTTAACACGGGAGGGGACAAAATTAGAATTCTACTTAAGAATTTAATTTGATGAATAGTAAACTAAATTTGGAAACCAAATTTATTTTACATTGTTTTTATTCAAATATATATTTCTTTATGTTCCTGTTAAACAAGGACATAGATATTTATCTTGACCTATTATATAGTGGAGATATTAGTTGCCCTTGGTCCTAAGCGAGCTTTTTTGTAGCTCTCTACATGAACTGCAAACGCTTTTCTTTTTAACCTGCCTGTCCAGCATCACTATTATTATCATAGTGGTGGCTTATTCTGTTTCTGGCGGATTTTCATGAAATTATAGTGTATATGCTTTTTTATGGAAAGTAAAGAAATTTATGTCCGAAATGTCTCGCGGGTTAATTGTTTTCCTTTGGGTTAAGGTTTTTTATTTTAACAGAAAGTTTCTCTCCTAAACTATTATCACAATATTTTGTAAACTAGTCCCATAACTGTAGAAAGTATGGTTAACAAAATTTTTTTCTCTAATGGCTACAACATCTCCAACTCAAAAGTTTTTTGTTTTTTCTATTTTATATTTTGTCTGGCTCCCAACAGACGCTTGTATTGTAGGTTTGCTAAGAATTCATCATAGTACAAATCATTCAATAGATTTCACTTTCTTGTATTTTTGAAAAGTCAAATATCATGATTCCTGACAGAGTTCACAGGTGAGACGCCGCAATCTGGATCATCTGAAATGATCTATAGCATCATGAAACAAAAGAGAAGAAACAACCAAGAGCTGGAACCTTATAATCCTTCCGCATATCTCCGTGTTATTGAAAATGGGATATTTAGGATACCACCTCAGGGTTTGCTTATATCTGGTTATAATGCTACCTAAAGGGCCTTTGAATATTCAGTAGAAATAGTTGAGAAAATCTGTAATTATTATTATATAAGGGATTTGGAATAGTGACTTTTAACCTTTCATTTTTTGAATATCTATAAGGGGTCGCATTGTAAATAAAGTGATTTTTTAATAAAACTTTGTATGAAACACAGCGGGTTACATAATCACTAGGATTCTGAGATCCTTCACAATGATGAAAAGTTATCGGGTGTTTTCACATGCAGTTTCAATAAAATTCAGCTGATTATTTTATAATGGTTTCCTTTTCTTTCAATTTCTGTTTTAATCTTTATTCAATTTATTTAAATCCATATTCAAGTGTTACCATTGAATCGTATATAAATTAATTTTATTTATTTAAAGGTGTGAAGGTATTAGTTAAATTGTCAGAACATTTATATAGACAGTTTGTAACTCCAATGTACGGAGAATCTAGAAAACTGGAATAGATTGCTCTAGTATTTTTGTTATTGAATTAATTTAATTTTATGTTTATCTTATAATGCAGCTACTACTATTTTATTTTGTAAATATAAGACACTACCATATAAATGTCTTACTAAGCATCAATAAATGCTATAATATTATATGAAGAAGCATAATCCCCAATAAATCTTTTAAGTTCTGGTTTTTTACTTTTATTATATTTTTTGACGCAAATTTTTATATTCTTTTTAGTAAAATTAAGCTATCTAATGTTTTTGTCCCAAAGTTAAATTTTGGTTATTTTGAGTTATGTAAAAAAAGGTTTAGCCTGTTTTTTCCAAGGGAAGTCCAATATTAGTGGGTCAAATACCATTTATAGTAGAATAAATACGAATCTCAAAAGGTGTTTGCATTAGGAATCCATATTCATAATTTTTATTAGATAAGAGTATCATTAATGAGTATCGCCACATCATATCTAAAGTTTTTATGTGATATGTTATAGGCTCATCTACATTAGTGTTATTGTTGTCTAACTCACTATAATTTTATTTTTTAAACTCTGGTGAATTACTATGAAAATGTTGCAAATTGAACCAATAATTGTTAAATATTACATGAGACCTATGATAAGCAGGAATAATTTCACTTTAAGAAGATGAAGAATAACCTAAATTATCCATATAAGACAAGTTATACAACATCTCTACAAAAGTTCTAATTACACTCATACAAGTCTGAACATGTAATAGTTAATATTATGTAAAAGTGCCTAGCCGAATGAGCATGGAAGCTACATCTAATACCAACGGGAAGTCGCATTAAATTTAAGACAATGACACTAAATCCTTTCTCTAAGAAATTTGAAACCAAAAAATGGAATCATCCAGATGCTAAAAAGAACAAAAAGCGGATTTAGGGAGGAGATCGGACAATCGAATACCCAGCGATACTGATTGAACTTAAGTAGTGTTAATGCGATATCCAATCTATTATTTAAATATCCTGAAGCTAACATTATTATAATGTGAATAATTAGTTGGTTAGTTCTTATCACATAGGTTCGACAATAATACGAATTCGGCATTTGTCGTTTCTACTGATCTCTGAAACCTGCAATTATGAGCCTAAAAATGAAACTTTACTTATTATTTTTGTTACTGTATTTATTTCACCGGTTTGAATGTACCTTGGTTAAGATTGTCAAATATGACATTATCGGCTACGCTTCTAATTAAGAGCTCTTTTTTAGTTTTTTTTGTAGTAGTTGATTTCATAACAGAATTAGCCAAATAAATTATTTGGCAAAATTTATCTAATTTTATTATTCATAACAAGGCATAATCTAACCCGACCTGTATCCATATCTATACTCTGTATTGTAATCAAGTTTCTTATAAGTTCCATTATTTATAAATTCATATGGTCTGTTAAACAGTCAAAAAACTATGCATAATTTAATAAATCAATTAAAATTTTTATTTATAGATCTACCAATTCTAGCTAGTATTATATTTTGGGCTAGAGATGTATAGAGTAATCCATTTCTCGTCCATTCTCAATCTTAATTTTATTTTGAATTTTTTGCCGAGCAAGTGGGCCTCTCAAGTAAATTTCTTTATATAACTCTCAAAGTATGTGGGCATGTTTTATTAAATTATTTCAATCCCCAGCAATAAGATTCCTTAGAAGTGTAATATAACAGTGAACTGTGTTTGTTAACCCAAAAGAGCATGCATTTATTGGTAGTATGTGGGCTCCATTCACACCTAATAGTATATGGATTTCCTTATTATTCTTATTTCTCAGGTGTTTATCAGCTAAAGGTATTTTATGTTCTTCAAATGCTTTTACAATTTGAGGGGAAGGTATATTCACTCTGGTTTGTATTGAAGGGACCACAGCTGCAACAATACTGTTATTTTTATTATTTATTTTTATATCAACTTCTATAATAGAAGTTTTGTAATATTTGCTTTCATTGAAACCTTTCATTTAAGCCAATATTAAGAAACCCTGAGGTGGATCCAAATATCCCATTTGCAATAACACCGGAGTATTGCTGATAAGGATAGTGAGGTCCAGCTCTGGTTGTTTCTTTTCTCATTTGTTTCATGATGGTATAGATATTCAGCATGATCCAGATTGGTCTCCTGTGAAACCTGTATGTACAGCCCGCCGCGGCGCGTGGCCGTCCCCAGCCCCCCCGCAAGCAAGGATCAAGTTTATTGACTTTTCAAAATACAGAAAAGATGAAATCTAATTGAATGATTGACTATGATGAATTCTTAGCAAACTTACAATATCTTGCCACTAATCAGCAAGACAAATATAAAAATAAAAAACACACTTCACTGGGAGTTGGAGATGTTGTAGCCATTAGAGAAAAATTTTGTAAACCATACTTTTACAGTATGGGGACAGTACAAAGATATTGAGAAATATAGTTTAGGAGAAAACTGTTTTCCTGTACAAAATTAAAAACTAACCAAGAAACAATAACCGACACATATCGGACATAACTTATTAATAAAAAAAGCATACAAATCTCCATGAAAATCTGCAGAAACAGTTTCCACCACTAATGATATAATCAGTGATGCTGAAGCAGGGTAAAAAGGGAAGAAGCCTTGGGCAGTTCCAATGTAGAGAGCTACATAAAAAGCTCTTAGACCAAGGGCAGCTTTAATAATTCCAACTATATAATTAAGTCAAATAAGTATCTATGTCTTGTTTTAATCAGGACATGATAATATGATTGAATAAAAACAATGTAAATAAATGGGTTTTCCAAATTAGTTTACATATTATCAAAATTAATCTTAAATAGAATTTAATTTTGGTCCCCTCCCAGTGTTAAAAATATATATTAATAATGTAGGATAATATATATAATATATATGTTAATTTTATATATTTATATTATTTATTTATTGTTTGGGTTATTTTATTATTATGGCACTGGAATTGGCCCTTAAAAGTCCTCTTCAGATCACAAAAAAACATAAAACATTTAATACTATTTGATCATTTATTTTATTTGTTCATTCTGTTATAAAAATACATTAATATAATAAAAATTAAAGTTAAAATAATTAGTTAGTGAGCAACTTAAAAAATTTATTTTGATCTATTTCACTTTGCTGTTTGTTTACATAAATCAAGCTTCAAGCGAAAGTCAAGTCATGCTTAGATCTGCAAAAAATGATGCCAAGAAAGTCGATTTGCAAAAAAATTAGGATTGTGGCAAGTGCCAGACCTAAATACAACATCTAAAGGAGCAAACTGGTGTTCTTTGCTCTGCTTTAGTCAAATAAAATTTTTTATTTGAGAATCAACAACTAATTTTGCATGATAATAAAAATAATAATACCAAAATTTACCTATATAATCTAAATTTGGTTGAAGATAATTTAAAGAAAAATAAGTGGCTTAGGCTCAAGAAGACCTAAGCCTGAAGAAGAAGTTAGCAACAGCTATTACAAACAAATTGGCCTAAGATTTTTCCTGACCCCATTTACCAAGACAAAAAGGATACCCTCAGTTTCCTACTTGGGAAACTTCCCAACAAAGGTGAGATCATTTTTAAAGACTTGGGTTTGTATGCTGACTAATCCAATCTTGGTCTCACATTATTTGTATAAATGATTAGAGGGTGAAAGGGTCATCTAATTAATTAAATATTACATGGAATTTAATTATTGCATCTTGGATTAATTCAAACTTCAATCTATATGCTGCTCTGTTCTATAAAAAGTAATAAGTAATAATTAATATATAATATAATAATAATAATATAATAATAATAATTAATAATCAAATAATAATAATAAATAATAAAATAATAATAAATAATAATAATAATAATAATAGATAATAACGAATAATTAATAATATATAGAAGAGTCTATAAAATCCTATCCTTTCAGATAAGGATTGGCTCTGGATTTCGACATAAGCATTTGGTGTTAACAAAAAGAAGGAAATCAGCAAGTTAGAGGGAAAGAGTATTCCATTTCCACCTTTATATAGAAACAAATATCTCCCTGTATAATTCAGATGTAAATATTTATACACTTTATAATTTTATATATAGTAAGAATTTTAAAAATAAAAGATTCTTTGATTCTCCCTTCTCCTAAATTATTTTCTATTATTTTTTCATGCATAAGATTTTCTGTTATAAGTTTCTTTGAATAAAATTCATAGTAAAACGTAAAGTTACCTGAATTTAAGAGCAGTACATCGTAAAATCAAGCCACCCTAAATCCCCACCAACCCTCCTACCCGCCCGTTGATGATCTATTGATCTATTGATCAAATGATTCAGATCAAATATCGAGTATCATTTCGATAAACATAGTACAAAAATCAGTTCTTTATATACTACAACGAATATTTGCTAACGTAACATTGTTTTAACATAATAAAGCTAACATAGAATTACGAGACACGAATATAATGTACAATGACAAAAACCTAACACACCTTAGAGAATAAATTACTAAAATTAACAATGTGCCATACTTAACACAAGTAAAGTACCCTAGCACACCATACAAAACGTAACCAATTCCCTTATTTTCAAGCATATCTCTAACCATATCAATGTTAATTTACATTAACACTATTGATTTAACGTCGCATTTCGAGTATCATTTCGGATAAACATAGCATGAAATGTAGTTATTTAGTATACTACCATCCCGAATATATGCTACATTAACAAGGTTTTCACACATTAATAAAGCTAACATAGCATCATATGAGCTAGAAAATAATGTATCAACAACGAAATCCTAACACAACTCAAGTACGATAAACTGTTAACATAACAAACTTTCCACACTTACATCCAGTAAATGCTACATTGCATACAAACGTAACTTATTTCCGTACACTTTTTCCATGCAATATTCTAAATATTAACCGTTAATTTTACACTGACCACAGTAATATTTAACAAAGAATATCATAGACCTTGTCATAAAATTAGCATAGAATGACCGACGAAATAACATGTAACATAAACAAAGTTTCTATCTAAAACATAACATAAAAATATCATAACCTCAACTAAGAATATAATGTACAAATGCAAACCTAACATACCTCGCGTGTGAATAATCAGCTAACATCCTGAAAAATTCCCGTACTTTTCACCAAGGTAAAATACGCTATACTAATCATGCTCACAAAACTCGAATATGTTCACTATAGAGGTAACTTGTTTTACGAGACCCTGCATCACGATAATAGCTATTGTATCCCTTGTGATAAGTACAGAGGAATTATTACGGAATGTTTATGCTAAGTACTATTCTATACGTAGAGTATGATTAGGCTTATGCATTATGTACATTAAAAATTTTACTTAAGTTGATATATGATATGTTAAAGGCTCTTACTTTTGATGCTAAAACTTTATTTGCTGGAAAGCCTATATATTATCGTAGGTGCAGTCAGACTTAGAAGAACTTGATTCATATAATGTTATGATCTCTAGTCCACATAATGGATACTCGAAATACCTGATGGAATCAATAGTATCAATCAGAATCATCAGGCACGTGCTACTGAGAGTAGCGTGGAACAAGGTCTTCTTCACTGCACGGCGGACTGGTGGTTATGAATTCGGACTGATTTACTGATTTTAGGCTGCCTTAACAAAGGTCGGTATAATTATGTTCAAATTATCGACCTTTACTGTGATGAGTTTTATCAATAGAACTATTTTTATTGTTAATGTTTTCGGAGGTGAAAAATAAAAATTGGGATATTATTTTTGTTTTATCGGGTTATGTTTTGGTATAAAGGTTCCTCTGGTATGATTGTATGTTGCATTAATTGGGATTTTCGCTGCAGGGATATTGGATAATCTTAGTTACAGAGGTTATGATGATTTTTCGTTTAATTTAATTATCTTTGTAATGTGGGATGTAAATAAAGAATAATTTAGTTATTAGTTACAAATATATCTTTTGTCAAGTTAGAGTTTCAGGTATTCTATACGAACTCTTAATATGATTCATCATTGTTTCGTTACTTTTAACGCAGTTATATGTACAAATTAACATTGGATATTGTTAGAGATGGATTTTTCGCTTCTTGAAAATCAATGTGAGATAAGGTTACGTCTATGTACGGAAGTGTTAGGTTACTTTTAACTGCTGTTAAAGTGCGGAAGATTTTGTAATTGTTTAGTAGTATTATTTAATCGTCGATCTTGTGGTGTGCTAGGGTTAGTCGTATGATACATTACATTAATCTCGGTTATGATTCTAGGTTTTAGGTATGGGGTTATCGTCTTTATAATGTAACCAACGTATGTTACGATATAAAATATTCGATAGATATTGTCAGATTTAAAGAACTTATTTTTGTGTTAGGTTTATTCAATCGGAAATCAAGATACTTCGAATGCATTGTCATTAATCAAATAGATCAATCTGAGGTGAGATGGCAAATGGCGGCAAGGTGGGGGAAATGCGGGTTTGATTTGTGTTTGATTTACTGATTGGGAATTGATTTACTTGACTTCTAAAATAAGTAAGACTAATGCTATAGTTTTACTAGAATTTAGGGTTATATATTGCATAAGAACTTATTTGTTTGTTATCGGGATTTGGATATAAAACTTTGTTATGGTTTGTTGCAGTTTCGTTGCGATCAGTATGAATAATTAGACAAGGTTTATGCTTACATCTTGAGCTTAAAATATGTTACGGTGTCAGATGGTTTTAAATTTAAAGTAATTTATATATAAAGATAAGAGAAAGTGGCACATTAGGAAACAGTTATATAGGTATTTAGGCGTTTTGTTATCCAATGTTAATACATTTATGGATGTTGTGTGGAATGTTGATGGTTAATGTTAACAGTTTTCTTGATCTTGAGCTTTGTGTTACGATTTGTCTGTGTACATTTTATTTTCTTAGTATTATTTATTGTATGCTATTTAGCTTTATTAAGGCAGATAGAAATTACCTGGATATATGTAATACGCATTAACTAGACGATGAATAGGACTAGGGACGGTTTAATAATTAAGATTAGCTCATTGGTTTGTGCTAATGATTTATCCGAAAGTAGATATTTCATCGACAATGCGTCGGATCCGTAAATCAAGGTAGTAGTTAATGGAGTCAGCTATTAATCAGTTGAGATGAATTATAGAAGACGTTTATGTCTGTAAATAAGTGTGGACTTATGAGCTTACGTTTTTGTTAACTGGTGTGCTAGGTAGTCTGTGTTAGGTACTTTACTTGTTGTTAGTAGTGTGAAGTTTGTTAATTACGTTGGTTAGAGCCAAATTTCATACCAAATTAGGGTTTAATGTCATTGTGGCCATTAAGCATCGATTTTAGATTTGGTAAGGCTATGTTAGCTTTATTATGTTAAAAAAGCATGTTTAGGTGTTATGTTTATGTCAGGGGTATTCGTTGCGTTAGATTTATTGAGTACAGAACTTATTATTTGTACTAGGTTTATACCGAAATGATAACTCCGATATTGGTGACTCGGAATCATTTGATAATAGCATCAAAGAGTTCATGCAACGGGTCGGGTAGTAGGAGGGGATGGGATGGGTAAGCGAGTGGCTTGAGTTGGGTCTGATTTATACCGCTTTAAATTCGGTAAATATTAACATACTTTACTATGATATGTCTTGATTTCATGAACTTGAGTTTATATGTTATGGTTTGATAAACTTATTGTATTCTGTTTTGCATTAATTTGATATGAGGGAATTATGTATTCTAGTGTAAGTGTTTATTGATAAATTTTTTTGTTAACATATGTTTAACTATTTTAGTCACGATTTTGTTTACAACCTTGTGTACGTGACTTAGATTAGAACAATTTTCGTTGTGTGCATGTATGATAACTCGAAACTAAGAGTTTTATAGATACAATTTTTAGTTAATGTTGAACTCGTGGTCAGGTGTAGAGAGTTATTACGGTAGGGTATGGGGATAGAGAAATGGTTGGAAGAGGATAACGAAAGGGAGTTGAAGGGGGTTACGTTTAATTTAGTACTCGCATGATGTTTAGTTTACCTTAGGCTGGTGTTTAAGATGTGAATTCTCTGGGTTAATGGTAGACCTCTCCCACTTATCCTCGTGTGTAAGTTGTGATGTATTAAGTTTGTCCGTGTATAGTTAGTACTTGAAATCATGCTTATCGCGCGATAGAGATCCAGAGATGAGAAAAACTCTATTAATCTTTACATCTAGCCTCGCGCTTTGCGCAGGTGGTAATGCCAAAATACTGTTGATGGTAAGATGTGGAAACTTGTTTAAATTTTGTTAAGGCAGTTTGGAAGCTCGTAAGTAATGGCACTGAGTGTTTGTCTGTATATAAGCAATTTATAATTCTTAGTTTATAGAAATTGCTAATGCTATAATTTTTAATGTGAAAACTTGATTACAGTTAGCATATATTACGATGTGATAGATGTATTAAAGCATTGTTTTATATGTCATATGTTACTTAAAACGTTATACTCAAGGAGGATGAGGAAGTGAAGATAATAGATCGTGGTTAAGTTGATTAATTTGAATAGCTTGTTTATTTGGTCTGGTTTTAGTATGTGGGATGAATAGAGGTATGATTAATACTCTTCGTCATCTTATACTTCACAGAAGTATTGAACTACGAAGTATTGTTACTTTACTTCCTTTTTATGTATTTATCGTGTTAACTATTGATTAAGATGATGGGGTACTGATGATGGTGTCTCTAATAGTCGTTGCAACAATATGATAAATTAAAACATTCGAAGACTGTATAAGCACGATATTTTGCTTTGACAAAGCGTGAACAAGGGGTTGAACGTTATTATTGGTATATTATTTTGTTTAGATTACTACTCTACTTTCTGGCTTAAAGTGTGGAACATTTGTTAATGATTAATCAGTATTTATTCACGTCTTTAAGGTGGTTAGGTATTTTGTTAATGTAATGTTACATAATCTAATTATTCTTAAGTTTCAGGTAGAGCTTATGCTTGATCTTATTGAATGTTGAAAATTCTATGTTAATTGCGTATAGCATTATATATTACATATTGAACCGATAATATAAATTAGCACAATTTATTTAGGTGTGATAAAATTTTTTAGTTATAATATTAACCATGTTCATATCTAATTTATAATTGTTATCTTAAGATATGATATGAACCTATGCGATTGTAAAGTTAGTTTTAGTATGTTATTATTAATGTTATAAGGTTACTTACCTGTTGTTAAGTGCAAAATTTTGATTAAACGTATAAGTTTAATTTCCTGTTATAGGTTGTTCACAACTATAGTTCGTTTGTGTATTTAATATTCTATATGTATCAGTAATGAATTCTCACACAGTAATGCACTTTTATTGAATTTGATATAAATTTGTTACGGTAGCTATATAGTTTGTTTGTACAGTAGGTACTAAAAAATTTTGTTTGGGTTTAGTTATAGATTTTAATTTATCTTCCAAATGACTACTACGATTAGTGACTCTCGCAATCAACTCAGATTATAATAAGATCACCTGATCAAATTATGATTCATAGAATTTAATAGATCATATGATCAATTAGAACTAGATGTTGGGCGAAGTAGGTTGAGATGAGCCGCGCTTTGAATATTAACTGATTTACTGAATTTAGGGCGTTATAGGTCAAAACATAGCATAAATAATACTATCGATAGAATAATTTAATGAAACAGAAAAATCGATTATAGATCAACTTGATCAATAACCGATTATATATTAGTTACAGAATGGGCGTGAGAAGGGCCAGTTTGGTTTCACACTAAGTAATGTTGAATAGATTGAAAGCTGCTTTAGGGTTATTTAACTATCGTTACAATTTCTAGTAATTAAATTAGAGGGCTTTAAGAAAATTCGGGAATAGGTATGAAAAATCTAGCAAAAATATTATTCTAATTTGAGTTATCTATTTTGGATAGATCGACTAGATCCTATATTAGAGCTCAAAACTAGATCTTCTTCTCCATTCGCGAGGCTAGGGTCCAGGAGGGTTGAGGGCGATAGGCCGGTTATGATTTACTGATCTTTTTTATCTTGATTTAGTGTATCGTAAAAAACATGAACAAATTTAATTTACACTAAAGAATTAATGATTGAATCAATAGATAATTAGATTCAGTGAAGGGTTTGAAGGGGTAGGTCAGTTTTGATTTAACTGATTTACTTGATGTTGTATCGATTAACACAGAGAGGTAAATAAGCCCAATTGTCCCGTAATGTGAATAATTAACGTTCGAATTATAAACACTCGAAAATTATCAAAGATATTTTCTTTCCGAAGGATTTTTAATTATTTTAATTGTTTTTCATTTAGATTCATATTGAAATTTATTTAATTCAATTGTTCTACTCTCTCTCATTTATGGTATTTGGTTTATTATGATTTTTTTGCGGTTTTCTGTACGAGGGTTGCAATCATCTACCGACACTGATAGTATACCATTTAAGTTTCGTGTTTCTAATGTTGTCAAATTCTTTAAAGGTTTTGAGCCGTGGCGGGAGTTATCC
>JABUQX010133980.1:22500-25000 GCA_015478945.1 Trachelipus rathkii
TATACTATATTTATATATATTATATATATATGTTATAATTATTTTATATATATATATACATATATACATATATATATTTCCATATTATTATTATTATTATTACACATTTACATTATTATTATTATACTGTTAGTGTTACATAATATAGTTACATACATATTATTATTATTAATACATATATATTATATATATATATATTATTATATATATTATATATATATACATATATATATTATTATTATATATTATGCATATATATTATATATATATATATATATATTATATTATATTATTATATATATACATTGTGATGAATGTTTATATATACATTATATTTATATAAACATATATATATATATATATATATATATATATATATATATATATATATATATATATATATATATATATAATAAATTATTATATTTATGTAAATAAATTATATATGTTTTTATATATATATATATATATACATATATATATATAAATAGTATATTATTATATATATACATATACATATTATTGTTACTATATATATATATATATCTTATATTAAACAGCTGCTTACAGGGAGTGAGAATCAATTTAATGGGCTTGACATTCTTATAAATAATGCTGGAATAGTACATAAGGAACTCAAGAATTTGGAAGCCGTCAACTTTGTGAGTGATTTATATATCTAAGTTTTTTTTTTCAAATTTATCTTAAGATGCAAAGATAGCAGACTGAATCCTTCAAATTTTACCAGTTAAATGGCATTTGCAATTATAAATTAGTCTTTTAAAGTTTATATAAATTAGATTTTTACAATCTTTAAATTGTATTATGTCAATTGCGTATTCTTATTTACGTAATAATTGACTAAACTTATAAAATTATAGTATAGCTTATCGACCACTATAACAAATTATTTCGTTCTAAAAGTGAAAGTCTTGGAGTTTTGCTTTCATACTTTATTTTTTGTTAAATCTGATTAGTTCAATGGTACTGGTAGTCACTTAGTTTTGTCCAAGTCTTGCTTTGCTGATTTAAAAAACTAAATTCATGAAAACATATAAAGAGAGAAGTTATTATAGAATATGAATATATTTAGAATTAATTATTTCATAACGTTCATACAAACGCAGACGGATAAAGGAAAATTATATTATTTAAGAAATGAGTAGACAACTAGTAATATTTATTTATTATTTTATTTATTGAAGACATGTCACCTTTTTCTCGTCTTTCAAACTATACTTTTCGAACATTGTCTCATTTCAATTATCGTTAGGATTTTCATCTCTCATATTTACCTTCGGGAAGAGTTTTGGCACTTCATTTCTGTTTTGAAGTACAGTGCAGCTTGATCATGTATGAATGGTCAAGGGCTGAAACTCATGCATATGCGCTATACTTTGTGTAAGGACTGGTGTCTGGAATTCACTTCATACAAACTGTCTGAGCACCATTCAACAAGAGGTGAAAGTTTTTAAGCTATAAAAATTGGTGAAATTAGATGACTCCAAAATTGTGGAATTACAGATGTACTATTGTTGGTAAAATTAAGTAGTAATGCCTGATGACACTAAAAGCCCAAAACTTGAAACAATCCTGGAGTTCCCTTAGAACCATAGGCTGAATTGAGAAATTTAATAAAGGATTTATCACAAAAGATCTTATGAGGTTACTTTGACGATAATCTTTTGAGGTCTTTTCGATTTTGCTTCTGATTACCTTCGTAACTAATATAGAGATTAATGTAGACATTAACTGAATTGTGTTACATTAATGAAATCCAAAATTTTTGTTAAACTATGGTAAGAATGCTTCATCTGAATTCTTTCTTTAAGAGGTAATAAGGAAGATTTAAAGGGATTAAAATTTGTATTACTTAAAAACACATTAAATAAATCCATAGTTATATTTCAAAAAGACTGCCAAGTTTTGAATTATTTTTGGTTTTAATTCAAAACTGATACATTAGGCATGATATGCTGAGATAAAAATTATTATTATTATTATTATTATTATTATTATTATTATTATTATTATTTATTATTATTATTATTATTATTATTATTATTATTATTATTATTATTATTATTATTATTATTATTAATACATAAGTTATTATTATTATTATTATTATTATTTATTATTATTATTATTATTATTATTATTATTATAGTAGTAGTAGTAGTGGTTTTATTTTATTTATTATTATTATTATTATTATTTATTATTATTATTATTATTATTATTATTATTATTATTATTATTATTATTATTATTATTATTATTATTATTATTATTATTATTATTATTATTATTATTATTATTATTAGGCTCTACTATATTTTTTGACAGTTGCCAGATTGAAATAAAAAAGTTATATAAAATAAAGATATGAAATGAATAAATAATTAAAATAGTATCTAAACTGCGGTGCTAAAAAAGTTTTCAAAACTATTCTTTTTTTTGTTTCTTTATTATTTTAGAAGAAAAACTACATCGTTAA
>JABUQX010133981.1:0-10000 GCA_015478945.1 Trachelipus rathkii
GAGAGAGAAGAATGAATGTATATACATAGAAAGTCGAATAAGTTAAAAATTAGATCAAACTAAACATCAAGGTGTCAGATGAGAGGTGGAGATTCTGGAGATGATGAGAGAGAGAGGAGGAGAATTTAGGTAGAGGAGGTAGGAGAGAGGAGACGATAGAGGTAGTATGAACGCGAGGGAGTCTCAAATAATCGAAGAGCGAATGGCCTCTAGAAAAGAACATCGATGCGAGGTAGTTCGGAGGGGCTATGAGTGCAGAGAGGTAATAGAGCGTAGGCCGACTTGCATAGATCGGTTTACCACGTGGGATTAAGCGGCACAGAAGAAATCTAATAGTTGAACAATAGCATCATATCAAATTTGTATTCATGTGAATTAATTGGAGCTCCAGTAATTCAGAGCAGGTGTTGTTGAGGATTCGTTCGAGGTGGAAAGAGAGCATGACTAAATAGCTCAGCGATCTGGGTAGCAATAAAGCGTAGGTCGATGCTAGGTAAAGGATTGGTTTAAAGTGTTAATACGACCAAAGAAATCTTACAGAGTTGATAACATTACAAGTCATACTAAACCACTTTTCAGATGTAATATTTGGACTCCTACAGTAATAGGCAGCGTGTTTCGCGGGAGATACTTCTTGAAGAACCTAAAATAGCTATATTCGGTGTAGCAATAAAGCGTAGTCGAGCTTAGTATATTCGTTTATAGTGTTATAAGAAATCCTAAAGTCAATAAAAATTAGCATTCACGACTAAATACACTTCAGGTAATAATTTGGGACTCTAGTATAGGCAGGTGTTTGAGGCGATTTCTTTGTGAAGAGAGCTAAAAATGTCTTCATCTGGTAGGCAATAAAGGTGCGAGCTTATGGTATATCGTTAAAGGTATAACAAAGAACTAAATAAAAAAATGAGCATTCATACAAGCACAGCTCTGCATGTAAAAGAAGCGTTGACCTCGAGAGACACACTTCTTTTGAAGAACTGAAATATAGCTTACATCGGTGTAGCAATAAGCGTGGTCAGCTCTAGTACGTTTATAGCTGTTATACAAAGAAATCTAAAGTCTGAATAAATAGCATTCATATCAAATCAATTCAGTAAGAATTGGACCCAAGAGTAATTATAGGCGGTGTCTTGAAGTACTTGCTTTGAATAAACTCTAAAAACTTACATTATGTGTAGCAATAAGCGAGTCGAACGTAGGTATACGTCGTTTTAAGTGTATAAGCAAAGAAAAGCTAAAGATTGAAAAAATAGCATTCATAATAATGATTTCATGTAATAATTGGACTCCTAGGTCAAATATTGAGGCGTGTTGAGGTATGATTTTGGAAAGAAGGCACGTTAAAATGCTTACATTCATGAGAGAAGACCAATCGAAGCGTGAGTCGAGCTGATAGGAGGAACGTCTTAGAGGTGCTATAGGGACAGAAATCCTTAAAGTGAAGAAAAGTAGCATCATACAATAACTACTCATGAATAATTTGGACTCCTAGCCGTAATGTAGCAGGAGTTTTTTGAGGTAACTCCTTGAAAACCTAAAATACGTACATTGCTGGTGTACCATACAAGCGTAGTCGAGCTTAAGTATAGATCGTTTAAGTGTTATATCAGACAAGAAATCGTAAAGTCAAAAAGAATTAGCATCACACTAGAATCACTTCATGGTATAATTTGGACCCTAGGTAATTTAGGCCAGGTGTTGAGTATCTTCTTTAGAGAACTCTAAAATACTTACATTCTGGGTAGCACTGAAAGCGTATTCGCGAAGCTTGGTAAATCGTTTAAGTGGTTAGAGACAAAGAAATCTAAGTTGAAAAAATTAGCATTCATACAATATCACTTTCATGAATAATTTGTACTCCTAGGTAATTTAGGCGGGTGATTGAGGTCTCTTGAAGAACTCGTAAAAACACTTACGATTGGTGTAGCCATAGAAGCGTAGTCGGCAGGCTTAGGTATTATCTCGTTTAAGTGTTAGACAAAGAAACTAAAGTTGAAAAAATTAGCATTCATGATAAATCACTTTCATGTAATAATTGACTCCTATGGTAATTAGGCAGGTTGTTGAGGTATTTTCTTGTGCGCAGGGGGAGGATGGGGAGGAGGGACGGTGGGCGGCGGAGTGTGGGGGATAATTCGGGGGTTTGAATACCTGCCTACAAAACTTACATTATGCGTATCTGTAGGATTAGGTAGTATCGGTGTTAAGGGATGTTAGTAAAACAGAAGGAGGACGCTAAAGTTGGAAAAAAAGTCAGGCATTCGGAGAGTCTATATCACTTTATTGAGGGGAATTTGGGATCGCTCTAGTAATTAGGCGAGGCCGCTAATTTGAGGTATCGTTTTGAAGAAACCTAAGAGTACTTAATTTCGGGTACGGAGAAACAAAGGTCGTGAGTCGAGCCGAGGAGTACGTTTTGGAGTGTTGAGAAAATAGAGATAATTGCGCAAGTTAAAAAAATTAACAGCGCAGCGCAACTAAAGTCACTTGTGCATGTAATGATTTGACTCCTAGGTAATTAGCAGGTGTTGAGGTATCATTCTTCGAGAAGAACGTCTAAATAGTGACAGTTGGTGTAGCAAAAAGCGGTAAGGTCGAGCTAGGTGAATTCCGTTAAGGGGTAATTACAAAGAAATCAAAGAGGGGGTTGAAAAGAGATGCGAGCATTTCATAACTAAAAATGAGCTTTCCTGGCAATAATTGGAACTCGCTAGGGTAATTCAAGGCAAGGGTGTGTTGGAGTATGTTCGTTGAAAGAAACTCGAAAATACTGTACGGTTAGGTGTAGCAAATAAACGGAGTTCGAGCTAGGTATATTGTGTCTTATTGATGAGTGTTTAAAACAAGAAATCTAAAGTTGGAACAAATTAGCATTCAACTAACACTTTCCATGCAATTTGCCCCTCCTAGGAATGGTAGCGGCAAGTTGGGATCATTCTTTGAAGAACTGCTACAATACTGTACAGTCTGGGTGTAGAATACAGCGTGAGTCGAGCTGAGATGATGTTTAAATGTGTTATGAGACAAAGAAAGGCGACTAGCAGAGTTGAAAATGTAGCATTCATTACAGAAAGCACTTGTCATGAACTAAGGGACTCCTAGGTAATGCGTAGTGCAGTGGTTGAAGATATCTTCTTTGGAAAGCTCTAAAAAAAACGTACATTCTGGTGTAGCAATAAAGGGCGTAGTCGAGCTTAGTGTATAGCCGTCGTTAAGTGTAAAGGGACAAAGAAATCTAGAAGGTGGAAGAAAATACTACTCACTGACTAAACTTCACTTTCCAGCAATAACTTGGACTCCTAGGTATTTGAGGCAGGTATAGGAGGTAGCTTCCTTTTGGAAGAACGCTAAATGACGCGTAAGTGGTCGTAGGGAATAAAAGCGTTGTCGAGGCTAGTAATACTGGCACCGGTGTCGCGTTAGGTGTTATAACAAAAGACCTCTAAGGTAAAAAAATTAGCATTCATACTAAGACATTTAATGTAATATTTGACTCCTAGGTAATTTAGGGGCAGGTCTTTGAGGTACTTTCTTTGAAAGAACTTAAAATACCGTATCATTCTGGGGGTTTGCAAACAAAGCGTAGTTTAGGGCGTCAGGTAATCGTTTAAGTGTTGAAAAAGAGCAAGACGACAGGATTGAAAAAAATAACTGCATGTGACACATCAGCTTCTCATGTAAATTTGACTCCGTAATTTAGGCAGGTCTTGAGGTATCTCGCTCGAAAACTCTAAATACTACATCGGCACGTAGCATGAAAGCGTAGTCGAGCCTTTAGGTGAAATATCAATGTTATATGTGTAGTAACAAAGAAATCTAAAGTTGAAAAAGATTAGCATTCATACTAAATCATGTAATAATTTGGACGCCTAGGTAATTAAGGCAGGTCGGAAGCGTATCTGCTCGAAGGTACTCAAAATACCTACCGCCTGGGGTCGGCAATAAAGCGTAGTCGAGCTTAGTATAGCGTTTTAAGTGTTAGATGACAGAAGAAATCTAAAGTTGGCTTAATAAGACTTAGCACATACCAAAATCGATTCATGCGATAAGTTGGCTCCGAGGATAAGCGAGAGCAGGTGTTGGAAGATGCTTTTTAAAGACACTGCTAAAGATACTTACATCTGGTGTGCGAGACCGTAGTCAGAGCTTGAGGTATACTTGTTAGTGTATAACAATAGAAATCTAAAGTTGAAAAAATGAGCATTCATACTAAATCACTTTCATGTAATAGATGGGACTCCTAGGTAATTGTAGCGCGTAATATGTGGGCAGAGGTATTTAGTGTGGCAAGAACTATCGCTCAAAATCACTTACATTATGGTGGGCAATAATAGCGGTAGTGAGCGCTCTAGGAACGTTTTCAGTTTATAACAAAAATCTAAAGTAAAAAATTAGCATTCACTACAAATTCACGTGTCAAGTAATAATTTGGGACTCCACTAGGGAAGATTTCAAGGGCAGTTTTGAGGTATCTTCTTTGAAGAACTCTAAAATACTACATTCTGGTGTAGCAATAAGGCGTATTCGAGCTTAGGTAATATCGTGAGAGTACTGAACCAGGGAATCTAAGTTGCAAAAATTAGCAGTCATCACTAAATCATTTCATCGCAATACATTGGACTCCAGTAATTTGGCAGTGTTGAGGTACTCTTTGAAAACAGCTAAACACTACATCTGGATGTAGCAAGAAAGCGTAGTCCGAGGCTTAGTATACTCGTATTAAAGTAGTTATAACAAAATCCGAAGTTGAAAAAAATTACATTTCAGTACTAAATCATTTCATGTAATAAATTGGACTCCTAGTTAATTGAAGCAGGTGTTTAAGGTATCTTCCTTGAAGAACTCTGAAATATTTACATTCTGGTTTAGCAATAAAGGTGCGTAGTCGACGATGGAATCAAAAGGTCGGTTGTAATGTATACACAAAGAAAATCGAAATGAAAAATTAGCATCATTTAAGAATCACTTTGCAAACTGTAAAGCATATTGGACGCCTAGTATTACTCACCGGCAAAGGGGACTGCTGGTATCTTCTTTGAAGAATCAAACATACTTACATTCTGGTGTAGCAACAAAGCTAGTTGAGCTCAATTAATCTTTAAGTGTTATAACTAAATTTAAGTAGAAAAAATTAACATTCATACTAAAGTTCTCAAATCATGTAATAGATTTGGACTCTAGGAATTGAGGGCAGGTCTTTGAGGTATTTTCCTTCGAAAAACTAAAAATACTTGCCATCACTGTGTGCAATAAAAGCGTAGTCCGAGCGTAGGTATGTATCGTAAGTGTTATAAAACAAAGAAATCTATGAAAGTTGAAAAATAGCATCATATATAATCACTTCATGCAATAATGGACTCTAGTCAATCTTAAGCGCAACAGGGGTTCTGAGGTTGTCGTTGAAGAAGAACTATAGGAAAAACGTTACATATCGTGAGCAATAACCAAGCGTAGTCGAGCCTAGGTTACAAGGGTTTACGTGTTCTTTATACACAAAGAAAGCCAAAGTCGAAAAATGTACATTCATCACAAATCACTTTCTGCAATAATTGGACTTCTAGGTAATTAAGGCAGGTTGAGGTATAATCTTTGAAGAACTCTAAAATCATTACATTCTGGTGTAGCAATAAGCGTAGTCGAGCTTAGGTAATGTTTTACAGTTATACAAAGAAACTAAAGTGAAAAATAGCGCATTCCATACTAATCACTTCAGTGTAATAATTTGGACTCCTAGGTAATTTTAGCAGGGCTTTGAGAGGCTTCTTGTAGAACTAAAATACTTACATTCTCGGGTAGCAATAAAGCGTAGTCGGACTTAGGTATATCGTTTTAAGTTATAAAACAAAGAAATCTAAGTTTGAAAAAATTAGCGATTCATACTAATCACTTTCATGTAAATAATTTGGACTCCTAGGTAATTAGTGCAGGTGTGAGGATACTTCTATTGAAGAACTTAAACATAGTTACATTATGGTGTAGCAATAAAGCGTATACGGCTTAGCTATATTTTAAAATAATAAAAACATCTATCACTTCAAAACAATGATTTGTATGATCTGCCAAATCACCTTCCATTTGAAAATGGACTCCTAGGTAATTTATAACTTAGGCAGGTTTTGAGGTACCAACTCCGTAGAATTCAAAATTACATCTGGGGTAAGCAGTAAAGCGTATCGAGCTTAGGTATATCGTTAAGTGTTAAACAAAGAATCTAAAGTTGGAAAAAATTCAGCATTCATACTATAAGTCATTCCAGCCAATATATGTTGGACCGGCTAGGTAATTAGAGCAGGTGTTTGAGGTATCTTCTTTGAAAGAACTCTAAAATATTACATTCTGGTGAGCAATAAAGCGTAGTCGAGCTAGGTAATCGTTTTAGAGTTTACCAAGAAATCAACAAGTAATGAGAAAAGAAGTAGCAGTCATTACGAACTCACTTTCCTGTAATAATGGGGGACTCTAGTTGGAACTTTAGTGACCAGTTTGAGGTTATGTATCTTTTTAATAATTTGAAATACTTACATTTTGTATATTAGCAATCAAAATGCGTATGAGATAGGACAATAATTTGTTCAAAAATGTACTTAAACAAAGAAATATTTGTAAGATAATTAATAAGAACAATTTTCATGTAAAAATTTTGTGAGTCTCCTGGCAACTGGAGTTAACGAGCAAATTATTCTTACCCTACGCCAATTTATGAACTACGGTGAGCCAGCAGCGTTGACGAGCTTGTATCTTTTAATAATTTATAGAAAATATTACTTTTGTATATCACAGTTTGAACATATCAAGTGAGTGACTACAAAATCATTTCATGTTAATAATGTGGGACTCCTAGGTAATAAGCAGGTCATTGCGAGGTATCTTCCTCGAAGACCTCAAAATATTTACATTTTAACTGGTGGTCAGCACTAAAGGCGTAGGTTCGAGCTAGGTATCCTTTTTTTAAAACGTTTGTGGCTATAACATCAGAAAAATAGGATATGAAACATTTCGGGTCTGGTTTAGAGTTAGACTTCCCTCGTCTATCAATGAAACGAGTAAGTGTTGCCAGTTAATCGTTTACTTAACAAGCAATGCTAGCAAGCCATTGAAATTAATCATAAATCCGATTAAAAATTGCCTAGTACCCTGAAGAAATATTGTCAACGATATCAAATTGAATATCTTTTACTTGACATTTTTGATCCTGAACAGTATATGTCTTCAAATGAAGCTATAAATTCTTCAAAATTTATAGATCAATTAAGAAACACTCATCAGAGAAAGTTAAGCTTTCTGGGTATTTAAGAAGATTTCAAAGAGAATTTGATCGAACACAATGCGTTTATTTTTATGGTTTATGAAAAACGAAAACAAATAAAATATTAATTCATAAAATTGCAAAAACCATTGTTTAAGCTGCAAAGCTCATACTATTGCAGAGTATGCTATAGTTCCCACATAGAAATTGAAACCTGTGATTTCAATGGGGATATATCAAGACATTTTGCCCATTTTTAAAGCCATAACTTTAATCGATAACTTGATTCAAAGACGATTAGATTAAAATATATAAAAGTTTAAGAAATATTTATTGGAAAGTTAAGAAGATTAAAATTTTGCTTCATCTTGACGAATTAACAGTTATTAACAATGATGCATTTCTTGGGACAAATACGCTCTTTTGATGATGAATGCAAATTGCAAGAGGATATATTGTTTGTCATGTATAACAACTGACGCTACTTGAGCTTTCATAATGATGCATCAAGACTTGAATTGATGAAAAACAAGCACCATTCGAAAACTAGATATAGTGTGCAAGGCTGCAAAGTCGGTAAATTATTTTTCCGACTCCGGCTCCGGCTCCGGCTCCATCATTTTAAAATTATCCTTTTCAGGCTCCAGCTTCGACTCTAACTCTTAGTTATAATTCCTTCTCCATTAATTTTCTAAGTTACAAAATTTTTATGAAATAATAATAAAGAATGGTTGCTAGAGACACCTTCATTTTGACCTACCATTAAAATTCAGAAAATATTTTGTTGAAAACAACAGCCAGAGCCAGAGCCGGAGCCGGAGCCGGAGCCGGAGCCGGAGCCGGAGCCGGACCCAGTTAATTTTAAAATCGTGCAATTGGAGCCGGCAAAAATTTGCTTGCTCCTTAGCCCTACTACATATTTATATATAAAACTGACCAGGCGTAAAATCCAAAAATAAATAAACATTGCGAAATATATTGGGCGGTCCTTGCTATTTAATAATAATAATAATAATAATAATAATAATAATAATAATAATATATATATATATATATATATATATATATATATATATATATATATATATATATATATATATATATATATATATATATATATATATATATATATATATATATATATATATATATATATATATATATTACATATATATTATATAAAGGAAGTTATATATATATATATATATATATATATATATATATATATATATATATATATATATATATATATATATATATATATAATATATATATATATATATATATATATATATATATTTATATATATATATATATATATATATATATATATATATATATATATATATATATATAGTATATATATATATATATATATATATATATATATATATATATATATATATATATATATATATATATAAATATATATATATATATTTATATATATATATTTATATATATATATATATATATATATATATAGGTATATATATATATATATATATATATATATATATATATATATATATATATATATATATATAGAGAGAGAGAGAGAGAGAGAGAGAGAGAGAGAGAGAGAGAGGAATTGATTTTCTTGTCAATTTATTATTCTAATAATATTCTAATAATAATAATAATAAGCGCTTTAATCAAACTTCATTCCATTCATTTACTGAACTAATTTATGACTATCTTCCAACAAAATATTAAATAAACCAGTAATCAAATTATGGTTTGTGCAAAACAGAGATTCTAAAAGATAAATAAAGGTGAAAACAAACAGAGGATTAGAATAGAATTGGGCTATTCTTCCACGAACGGTTCTTTAAGAACGAATCATTTCGGAGACTGATCGCTAGACCGGTCTTTTTAAAAGACGGAAAGATGTCTTTTCAATCGAATTGGGCTATTCTTCCACGAACGTTTCTTTAAGAATGGATCATTTCAGAGACAGATCGCTAGATCGGTCTTTTTAAAAGACGGCGAGATGTCTCTTCAATAGAATTGGGCTATTCTTCCACGAACGTTTCTTTAAGAACGGATCATTTCAGAGACTGATCGCTAGACCTGTCTTTTTAAAAGATAGAGACATGTCTCTTCAATAGAAATGGGCTATTCTTCCACGAACGGTTCTTTAAGAACGAGTCATTTCGGAGACTGATCACTAGACCGGTATTTTTAAAAGACGGAGAGATGTCTCTTCAATAGAATTGGGCTATTCTTCCACGAACGGTTCTTTAAGAACGGGTCATTTCAGAGACTGATCGCTGGACCGGTCATTTTAAAAGACAGAGACATATCTCTTCAATAGAAATGGGCTATTCTTCCACGAACGATTCTTTAAGAACGGGTCATTTCAGAGACTGATCGCTAGACCGGTCTTTTTAAAAGATAGAGAGATGTCTTTTCAATAGAATTGTACTATTCTTCTACGAACGGTTCTTTAAGAACGGGTCATTTTGGAGACTGATCGCTAGACCGGTCTTTTTAAAAGACAGAGAGATGTTCTTTCAATACTCGTAGGTTCTTAAAAAAGAGCGAGTTTAAAATGAATTGTCAGCTGGAAGTAAGGATCAATTGACATTTGCCATCTTTCTTTTCGAGCCTCCAGTCTTTATGAAATATCTCAGTCTGTGACATTTGCCAAAGAACAGAAGCCAAATACCACTTATTAAAAATATATTGAACCTCGACATTTCAAATATCAGAAGAGTCACTCTCTATAATTTTTGAAAGACATTTGCA
>JABUQX010133982.1:7500-17500 GCA_015478945.1 Trachelipus rathkii
TATTTTTAATAAAACAACTAAAAAAAATCCAGAAAATTATAATTTAAAAAAAAAACAATTTAATTAACGAAAAAAATTCCTAATAATTTTTTTAAAAGTCGAATTAAAAACTTTCAAAGAATATTTTAAAAAATATTAAATATTAGATTTAATAAAAAATATAATTAAATATGAAAGTTAACGTCTACAAAAAGAAAACGAGATGTGAAAATATAAATCGTTACAGATTAAAAGAAAATATAAGTTAACGCTGAAAATTAGAAATAGAAATAAAAATTTATTAAAGCTGTAGTTTTAAAGAAAATATATCTAAATAAAGTTCATGATAGCAAAAGAAAACGAATTGTGAATATTAAATATAAAAATAAATTTATTACAGCTTGAATGAAAACGGGATACATGTTACGACACAAGAAATCTGGCCATGTGAAGGTATAGCTGGCGTTAGGTTTTTGTTAGGTTAAGTTAGATATAGGTTGAGAGAGAGTGAAGAGTGTAGAAATCGTTATAATTTACAAGCTGTGTGATATGTTAGAATGTTCAGACAGGTTAGCTTTGATTAGGCTAAGTTAGATAATATATTAAGAAAAATACGTTAAAAAAAGATAGGAGAGAGAAGAACCGGGAAGAGGTGCTATAATTACAAGCTAATGTGTGCGTAGGTTAGTATGCTTACGACAGGTTACCTTTTTTAGGCAAGTTAGACAAGGGGTTGAGAAAGATAAGATAGAGCGAGGGAAGAAGGAAGAGTCGTTAATAATTAACAAGCTATGTGTTGGTTAGTATGCTCAAGCTTGGTTAGGTTTTTTTGGTTGGGTAAGTTAGACAGGTGTTAAGAAGGAAGATAGAAAGAAAGATAGTAAAGAGAAAGATGGAAATAGTCTTGTAATTACTAGCTATAGAACTATATATATTATATATTATATTATATTATATATATATATATTATATATATATATTATATAATATATATATTATATATATATAATAATATATATATATATTATATATATATATTATATAATATATATATATATATATAACAAAATTTACTTTTTTGTATCTATTAATTCTATTGATTTTTCCCATCAAAATTTCATTTTTATGGGTAAAACCCCATTTTTGGGGTTCAGTCACCTCTAATTGGGGGACATATCATTTCCGATTCCTTCATTTTTCTTCATATTTTCTTTCTTTCTTTCTTTAACTTCCTTCTATTTTCCCAAGTTCCACACCACACCACACCACAACACACCACACCACACCACACACACACACACACAAACACACACACACACAACACACACACAACACACACACACATCACACACCCACACACACTCACACTCACACACAACTCCACTCCATCAACTCACACTCACACTCAGCCTCATCCACTCCACTCGCAACACACACACACAACAAACACACACACACACACACACACACACACACACACACACACACACACACACACACACACACCAACACACACACACCACACAATCACACACACACACACAAGAAAAATACACACACACACACGCACACAACACACAACACACAACACACAACACACAACACACACCAAACACACACACAACCAACACACACATATATATATATATATATATATATTATATATATATATGATAAGAGTATATATATATTATATATATATTATACTATATATATATATATAATAATATATATATTACTATATATTAGTTATATATTATATATATATTTCTATAGGTCTTATACAAGGAGTGCCGAGAGAATTGACGTCTCGGCATTTCTCCAACACTGGTCGCCCTCGTAAACAGATGTGTCTTGCTCTCATGAAAATTGTGTGAATATTGGAGACTCAGGATCACTCGTTGTGGTACCTCCTTCTTTCCAGCCACGTTGTTTTGTGGACCTCCTTGCTTCTTCTATTTTCTGCAATATTCTCTTTGTCTATTTAAGTCGCGTCTGTGCCCACCATGAGGGAATTAAGTTAGGCATGGGACAGGGGTGGGTTTACTTTCCATTTATTTTAATTTTTGTTTTCCTTTTTGTAATATTTTTTTATTTATTCATTTTTTTTTTTTTGCCCCCTCATTTTGAAAAGGACCCTGCCATGATGGTTGTTGTATCATATATATATATATTATATATATATATTATATCTAATATATATATAGTAATATATATATTATATATTATTATATATATTATATATATATAATATATATTTATATATTATAATATATAATTTATTATATTATATTAATATAATTTATATATCTATATCTTTAAAATATTAATATATTAATATTAATTTAAATTATATATTATTATATATATATTATATATATATATATATCTAGTATATTATATATATATATATATTTGATTATATATAATTATATTATATATATTATAAAGGGAATGATAGAAGGGAAGTAACATGATACTGTTTGCGGGGCGATATTGCCTAGTGGCGAAGCACGGCGGAAGGGGCTGAGGTATTTGTGAGGGAGTTTGCAGAATGGTGGACAAAAGGGGCTTTAAATATCCAGGTAAGAGTAAGTGTTAAGTGTTTGAGGAGGAGGAAGGAGAGGAGGGGGAGGGGTTAGAGAGGTTAGAGTAGGGGGGTAGTATTGGAAGAAGTAAATTTTTAGAAATTTAGGGATGGATTTGGGTAAGGGGGGAGGGATGAAGGAGGAGATAGATCATAGAGTAGGAGAAGGAATGAGAGTTTTGAGTGGTCTGAGAGAAATATGGGGGGGGATTTATCATTGAGAGTTAAAGATAAGTATGTTTGAAAAAATTTGTGTACCAGCCGGTGTTGTAGGGTGTGAAACTGGGGGTCTGAATGCCAGGTCGGAAGAAGTTTGGAAGGTATTTGAGATGGAAGGGGTTGAGGGAGCGGTTTGTGGGTTCAAGAAGGGAGAGGATTAGGAAAAATAGGGTGGTGAGGGAGCGATGTGATTGGAGGAATGGTCTGGTGGAAGAGCGGAGAAGGGAATGTTAAGATGATGGTATGGGCATTTAGTGAGAATGGAGGAACAGAGAGTGGTTAGGAGAGTTTGGGAGGCGGAGGGGGTAGGAAGGAGAGGAAGGGGGAGACAAAGAAGGAGGTGGATGGATGGAATAAAGGAGATGCTGGAGGAGGGAGGGATGAGGGAGGAAGAGGGGTTAGGGTGTTGGCGAGAGATAGAGTGGGGTGGAGGAGGTGGGTGAGGGCGAGATGAGGGGAAGTGTGAATGAGAGAGGCTGTACGTACCACTACCCGCTCAAGCGGAGAAAAAGTGGAAGGCAAATAAAATAAAAATAAATATATATATTATATATATTATATATAGATTATCTTATATATATATAATATATTTTATATATATTATATATATTATATATTTAATATATATTATTAGTAACATCTATATAGTATATATATTATTATATATATATATATATATATATATGATATATAACGGCAGGAAATATTTTCATAAACAAGTTATCACAATTTATCTTTTTTGCCAAAAAAAAAATATTAAAAAAATATTTAAAAAAAATAAAAATAAAGTATTTTAACAACGGTGAAAAATTACGAAAATATTATTTCTGCTCATCTGATCAATGAAATTTTCAGAGCATGTATATTTTTGGGAAGTTATACATTCTTTAGATAGATCATTTTCTTGCAATAGAAGGGTTCTGGCGGCCGAGGCACCTTCTTTGAGAGGATCTCTCCTTCGCTCTGAACCACTTTGGTTCAGAACCCAAGCAAGGTTTGAGTGGTTCTCATCGACATGAATCATGTCCCTCAAAATTTTAAAAATTTTATATTGATATATATCTATATATATATTATATATATATTATATATATTATTATATATTTATATATTATATATATATATATATATATACTATATATATATAATATATATATTATATTATTATATTATATATATATATATATATATATATATAATATATATTATATATATATATTTTTTTTTTTTTTTTTTTTTTTTTTAAATTTTCCACTCCCGTAGGCAAAACTGTTGCATATACAAAAAATTATCTAAATAAAAAAAGTGTAACTCTCCCAGATATACATATTCTGAAAATTTCATGTTGATGAATGACCGGAAAATAAAATTATCTCAATTTTCCTTTATGAAAGCTACTTATAGTTGAGCTAGGAAATTTAATATTTCTAGAATTTGGTGCCAAATATCAAAAAATCTAGGTTAAATGGTTTTAGATATATAGACCCATCTTTATATTGTTCAACTTTCCACCCATTTCCGCAAAAATTGTTGATCTCCAAAATGTCCGAAGTTATGGTTGTTCTTCGAATGAAAATACCGAGCAGATCAACAATCTCTAGATTAATTAAAACACCAGAAATTTACTTTTTTATGGGTGAGAAAAGCTCGGACAGGCTTTTTACTTGGTGTATTTCGGTTGAAAATTAGGAAAATGACTCCCATTTCCAGATTGTGGTGAGATCGGAGAATCGATAAAAATCAAAACGTAATTAATAAAATAATCGTCAGCGCTTGTGTATAACTAACTGATCACAAATAAAAAACCAGAAACAAGTTACAGTTTATTATACATTCAGTATTTATCAGCTATTACGGTTAATTACAGTTATTTTGATATATTAAATTTATTTTAAGCAATAATAACTCAATATGTGTATTTAGAAACCCAACATTTAGAAAGCTCTTAGTGATTAAAGAACTGTGAAATATATGATTTATTTAGTTTAAATTCGGTAGGAGGAAATCCTTTGGTACCAAGTCCAATAACAGAAAATGTTTTTCCTGCGCAAGGATATTTAATAAATTATTCGGGTGTTAACTCATAATTGGCAGAAGTGACAAATAAGGTTGAGTAATCTGGTCCTCCCCAAGAACATGAAGTAGTTTGAAGAGATGGGAATTTTAAGCTTCTCACAACCTTTCCGACGAAGGGGTCTACCTGTATAACCTACATAATATTTCAATCACTTAATATAACATAGAAGAAGAAGAACCCAGGTAACAAACTATGATAAATTTGCCTATATTTAAGTTATATATGAGAAAATACAATCTATCAGACAAACACAATAATCTTATTGACATTGGGAGTAAGATAATAAGAAAAGTTTTTTAAGAAAATTTTGATAAAAATAATGCATGAAGAAAAATTAGGTATTTTAAAGGATAATAAAGAATTAAAATTAAAATGGAAAAGTGAGTAGTGAACAGACAATGTGCCGAAAGCATCTTTGTCGAAATACACGAAAGCAAAGACAAAAAGTTGAATGAACATCCAGCCGAATAGAAATAAAGCAGAATAAGGGAAAAAATCGGTTTTCGATCTTTTGACAAAGATGCATTCGGGATTCATTGTAATCTTATCAAGAACATACTACAGAATATTACTCTTAACGAGTTCAAAATTTTACTTTATCTCATCAAATTGCAGAAAAAAGGGGCTATAATAATAATAATAATAATAATAATAATAATAATAATAATAATAATAATAATAATAATAATAATAATAATAATAATAATAATAATAATAATAATAATAATAATAATAATAATAATAATAATAATAATAATAATAATAATAATAATAATATAATTATTATTATTATTATTATTATAATTATAATTATAATAATAATAATAATAATAATATGTAGTAATAATAAATAATAATAATAATAATAATAGCATAATAATATAATTGTGTGTGTGTGTGTATTATTATTATTATTATTATTATTATTATTATTATTATTATTATTATTATTATTATTATTATTATTATTATTATTATTATTATTATTATTATTATTATTATTATTATTATTATTATTATTATTATTATTATTAGTCTTACTTAAGCAGATCCGAAACAGGCTGTCCATAGTTTGCCATTGACGTCAATCGTCATTCCATCTGGATTTCCTGCAATGTTTGATTCCTTGAAGTCCAGCACCGTTCTCCTTTTCCCTAAAATTAATAGTTAAAATTGAATCAGGAAAATGTATTGCACAAATTAGTAAAAAAATGTGAGAAGAGTTTGATGTTTCATGGAATGGAGAGTCAGTATTCCACTTTTATTAAGAATAACATATCATTTAATAAAATAGCTCGCCAAAATAAATATTGTGGTTGTTGCAATAATAATAATAATAATAATAATAATAATAATAATAATAATAATAATAATAATAATAATAATAATAATAATAATAATAATAATAATAATAATAATAATAAGAAGAAGAAGAAGAATAAGAAGGAGGAGCAGAGGAAGGAGGCAGGGAGGAGGAGGAGGAGGAGGAGGAGGAGGAGGAGGAGGAGGAGGAGAGGAGGAGGAGGAGGGAGGGAGGAGGAGGAGGAGGGGAGGAGGAGGAGGAGGAAGGAGGGAGAGAGGGAGAGGAGGAGAGGAGGAGAGAGGAGGAGAGGGAGGAGGAGGAGGAGGAGGAAGGAGGAGGAGGAGAGAGGAGGAAGAGAAGGAAGGAAGGAAGGATTGCTTCGCGCCCTGCTTGGTTTGAATGGTTTTACCGTGGTATAACCGTGCTTTATACTTCAGGCATGATCACGGTTAACTAACTATTATTTATAATGCAGCTTACAAAAATAAATTTCTAAATATAAAAATCTAAAATTATTTTACATTAATTGTGAAGTTTAAAAAATAATTTTGATGAAAAATCAAAAAAGCTTACATTGTTTTGCAAATACAGCTATTATCATGGATACTAGGTGTACCTGCAAAACACTCAAATATTCAAAAAACATTCAAGCATTCATTCATTTCATTAAATTTTACATTGATGTCCGGCTTAAGTTTTTTAATAAAAAGAGATTCTGCTATACAAAGATAGTTGAAATTACCAACTTGAAATAAAATTTTAAAACAACTAGCAATTTCAGCTGTAGGAGGGGATTTGTGATCCGTCGTGTAATGCTTCCATATTTTACTGGGTTTATACCTGTGTTGCATAATTCGGGTTCTTAAAGTGTTAGTTTTGTATCCCACATAAGAGGAATTACATCCTACTTCTTTGCAATTAAATTGATACACAACATAACTTCTGTAATCCTCCGAACAATGACCACGGGTACTAAAATATGAGGACACTCGTCTCGGTGTATAGTAACTTCTAACATTTACTCTTTTTTCTGACTTAACATGTTCCTTTACAATTATGTTTAATTTTCGTTCTTCTCTAGAAAAATTTGTCAAAATTTAATGATTTAAAATAAAAGTTATCTTGCTTTCCATGTTAAGTGAATTTTTATTTGAAGTTAAAATGTTGTTTATAGTTCTTTTAATAACCTTTTCTATTTTAATTTGAGGGTAACCATTACACAATGTAACAAAAAAAGATTTTTTTTTTGTTTCTTCTGATTTTTTTATTGTTTTTTATTCAGTTTTTATGCAGATTCCAAATATGTTTTTAGTTTTTCTCTAGCATCGACCGTTTTTGTGTTACGACGGCAGGAAGTAATTATTGGCATCACATTTTTATGGTGGTTTAGGATTACAAAAAAATTTTTCTTTCTTCCGATTTTTTTATTGTGTTTTATTCAGTTTTTATGCAGATTCCAAATATGTTTAGTTTTTCTCTAGCATCAACCGTTTTTGTGTTACGACGGCAGAAAGTATTTATTGGCATCTTCTCATTTTGTATTGTGGTTAAATACTTCCTGCCATCGTAACACAAAAACGGTTGATGCTAGAGAAAAACTAAAAACATATTTGGAATCTGCATAAAACACTGAATAAAAACAATAAAAAAAATCAGAAGAAACAAAAAAAATTTTTTTTGTAACAGTAACCACCATACAAAATGAGATGCCAATAAATACTTCCTGCCGTCGTAACAAAAATGGTAAATGCTAGAGAAAAACTAAAAACATATTTGGAATCTGCATAAAAAACTGAATAAAAAACAATAAAAAATCAGAAGAAACATTTATTTATTTATTTTTTTTTTGTAACGGTAACCACCATACAAAATGAGATGCCAATAAATACTTCCTGCCGTCGTAACACAAAAACGGTCGATGCTATAGAAAAACTAAAAACATATTTGAAATCTACATAAGAAACTGAATAAAAAACAATAAAAAAATCAGAAGAAACCAAAAAAAATTTTTTTTTTGTAACGGTAACCACCATAAAAAATGGGATGCCAATAAATACTTCCTGCCGTCGTAACACAAAAACAGTCGATGCCAGAGAAAAACTAAAAACATATTTGGAATCTACATAAAAAACGGAATAAAAAACAAAAGAAAAATCAGAAGAAACATTTTTCTTGTTACATTGTGTTATTAATTAAGTTTTTTGTTATTCTTATTACCTATATGTTAAAGATTTCCCACGTTGAAGTTATTTTATAAGCTCTGTGAATTAGGGTTTTAATAATAAATAGTATATCTTTCGGATATATTAGAATCATAATTTGTGTATAAACCTTTATTTGTTCTTTTAACATGTACTTCTCTTTCAACTCTACCATTTTTAAAACAAAGTAAGATATCTAGGAATGCCAGGTTTTTATCTTTAACATCTTCATAAGTGAAGTTTAGGAAGGACAGTTGTTTAAGTCTTTCTATGAAATTTTTTAAATGATTTGAATTTTCAAATATGACAAAAGTGTCATCGACGTATCTTAAATATGTCTTCGGATTAAATGTGTTATTTTCATTCATAATTTTGTTTTCAATATGAGACATGTAGAAATCGGCGAATGTTGGGCCCAATGGAGATCCCATCGAAACACCGTCTTTTTGTATAAAGGTTTTATTATTAAAATTAAAAGGGGTTTCTGTAGTAAAGATAGTTAAGAGCTTTTTTAAAATAGTTTTTTCAATATTAGGTGGTGGTTTACATTAAAATAAAAAAGGTTATTAAAAGAACTATAAACAACATTTTAACTTCAAATAAAAATTCACTTAACATGGAAAGCAAGATAACTTTTTATTTTAAATCATTAAATTTGACAATTTTCTAGAGAAGAACAGAAAATTAAACATAATTGTAAAGGAACATGTTAAGTCAAAAAAAAGAGCAAATGTTAGGAGCTACTACACACCGAGACGAGTGTCCTCATATTTTAGTACCCGTGGTTAGGAACCGACCGGGGCCCCGGCCCCGGCCCCGGCCCCGGCCAAAAATCAGGAAAAACCGGGGTTTTCTACCGGGGTTAACTGTAAATTTACATTAATAATAGAAGGTTAAATCAAACAAAATAAAAAAAATATATTTTAATTCCATTACTCCTTTGTTATAAATTGATGCAAAATATATAAACATACCTAAATATAATCAATTTTTTTTTTTGGTATTTACTATGATTTCAAATTAAAATTGAGGCCAAATTATAATTTTTCCGAGTTTTTAACATAAAAATATTCGAAATTTGATATATCAAACGAATTCGGAAAAGGAAATAAATATAATTGTTAAAATATTAATGTATTTATTTATTTAAAGTAAATATCTTCAAGAAAATCAAATATTTTCCAAAATCTCTTTTCAAAATTATTTATTTAATTGAATTAATATATATATATATATATATATATATATATATATATATATATATTATATATATATATATATATATATATATATATATATATATATATATATATATATATATATATATACTTTAGAGAGGAAGCCCTTGGATTCTTTTTTAGTATTATGCTTTACTGTCACTTCATTTTATTACTAAATGTACACAAATTAAAAACATTGTTAAAGACACTTTTTTTTAATGAAATAAATTTTAAAAAGGAAAGCTAATTTTCGTCCCGACACGCGAGACCTCTTCAGGCTAAGGGACTGGATTTCTTTCTTGATCTTCATCAGTTCAAGTGTGTTTCAGTTGGTCTGCTATTTTCTTCATGGTGTTGTTGAAATATTTTGATGTTTTCAGATATTCATTTTGTATAAAATCTATCTTAACTTCA